>VBVR01001219.1:0-33060 GCA_011638315.1 Tetramorium parvispinum | reverse complement strand
GAGTCGAAAAGTCCTCTACCATTTTGCAACTGTCGCAATAGTTAACGAGATATTAATGATTAAAAATCGCCGTATTATATATATATACACACACACACACACACCTGAGGAGTTGTTTTCTATAAACGGTAATGCCTACAAGCGGCGGTTTTGAGCTGTGATTGTCTCCCTGTTTTTTGCCATTAGTAGTAAACAACTCCTCGGGTGCCTTTCAACGACGTCGCTGGGCGGCCGCATTTCGCCGTGCGCTTGTATTCGGCAGAGGGCCGGTCTAATACAGCGATTTTTAATCATTAATATCTCGTTAACTATTGCGACAATTGCAAAATGGTAGAGGACTTTTCGACTCGGTTTCGCCCGCTCTACCTACTCACGAGAGTTGGCTCACCAATTATGGAACACCCTGTATATATATATATATATATATAAATTTAGATCGTAAACGTGCAAAAGTAATTTTATCATATTCAGGGTGCACAGGAATTTGTAGTGCCCACGAGACAACCGGGTAACTTTTACTCCTTGGTGCAGAGTCCTCAGCAATTCAAGCAGCTTCTCATGATAGGTGGCCTCGACAGGTATTTCCAAGTCGCCCGATGTTACAGAGATGAGGGTGCTAGGCATGACAGACAGCCAGAATTTACACAGGTACATATATTGCATTCATATACACAAGTAATATTATATTTCATTGTCAGCTACAGTTAGTTATATCAGGTGTACTACAGCTAGATATCGAAATGTCGTTTGTTGACCGGGACGGAGTAATGAGCCTAATTGAAAATTTATTCATGTACTCGTGGCCGGAAGACGTGGGCTCCGTAAAAATACCTTTTAAGCTTTTAACGTACGAAGACGCGATGGAATTGTACGGTACTGACCAACCAGACTTAAGAATACCGTATCAAGTAAGAGAATTAATATGCACGATTTTTTATTGTTTTACTTGGCGAAATAAATATAATATAATATAATATAATATAATATAATATAATATAATATAATATAATACAATACTATTTCGACAAACAAGACTACTTTCCAGATACAAGATCTCACACACATGTTTGATCTGCCAGTATTAAAAGAGACTGTGAGATTTGAAGATAAACAAAAAGTATACGCGTTAGTTCTTTCAAAGAAATCGGTAGGTGTTTATTTTAACTTGATTTGTATTCCATTGTTAAGATAATTTTTATATATTGTAGAAGTACTTAACAAAATCTATCAGAGAAGGACTCTCCAAGATTCGTAGCGATTATTTTAAGACTACAAAACTACTTCAACTAAAAATTGAAAGCACGTCGTGGAGGACACAGTTGGACAAGCTACAACTGAAATCAACAATTACAGCGAAAGATATGTCACAGTGCTGTAAGTTGCAGGAGGGAGATGCACTATTGATTGCAATTGGACATCGTATGGATGCAGTGAGTATAAAGTCTGAATTCTCTTTTTCTCCTTTAATGATAATAAACTCTTTTCTCTTTGCCTGTAACTGTATAATAGCTATTATATATTCTAGTTGAAACTCTTAGGAAAGCTACGTGTCGAATTTACAAATATGCTAGAAGCCAAAGGCGAACAAATACGTTCGTCCGAGAATGAGCTTCTATGGATCACGGACTTTCCGTTATTCACATTTGAAGGAACATTACAATCGACGCATCATCCATTTACGCAACCGCATCCAGATGACATGGAGTATCTTACAACGGACCCTCTAAAAGTCGGCAAAAGACTTAAGCGGATTAATTAATTTTTTTCACTTTTTTTTCTACGTACTACGTATTTTTCTTTTATAGGTGAGAGGCTTACACTACGATCTGGTTATGAATGGAGCGGAGATAGCGGGAGGTTCCATTCGGATCCACGATGCAAATTTACAGAGGCAGATATTGAGGATGCTAAACATAGACGAAACAAAATTGTCGCACATGCTCGAGGCATTGACATACGGAGCTCCACCTCATGGTGGAATAGCTATAGGTACTGCTTTTTCACACAAGATTTAATGCATTAATAAAATTGCATCTGCATTTAAAATAGAAATGTGATTGTTATTTCTATTTCAAGGATTGGATCGTCTCGTTTGTTTACTTTGTAACGAAAAAAGTATAAGGAACGTTATAGCTTTCCCGAAAACGATGGAAGGACGAGACTTAATGTCCGGAGCACCAGACGTCATTTCAGACGAATTGAAGACTTTGTATCACATACAGACGGTAGAATAAAAATTTCTTTTCTTCACGCTAGGTATAGTAGAAAAGATATAAAAAATTATTATTTGTATAATTAAATGTGGCAGTTTTGATAAGTTTTCTATAATATTTTCGCCAGTAAGTCATCACTCAAGCTCTGAACAGTCATCAGAAGAGCAATTGTAATTTCGCCGTAAACCGAATAAATAAAAAGGCAAAAAAATAGATGTACAAAAAAAGTGTTTTATTTATTACTTTTTTTTTAGTAAACTCTCGTGCGTTCAATCGAAATGTTTTTACAGAAAAATAAAAAATACAATTCAGCCTGCATACTAAACTATTGACATTCATTTTCCAAGAAGGATCTAAGAAGATTCCCTCCTTTTTTTTTTATACACTTCTTGAGAGCCTCTCTCCTGTCAAGTGAAAATTTCAACCTAACAAATTTCTTAACAAATATGTTGATATGTCGTGACTACTAACTGCCGGCAGACGAAAATTTACATCGCTTTTTATTCACATACATATCCATCTTGAAACAGCCCACAGTGTGAATTGGAACGATTATATATTAACTAACAAAACGTTATTGAATGGCGACGAACGATCTGTTCAGTTTGCGATACGTCAATTGTATTTGTCAAAATCGTTAAAAAAACCCATTAATTAAGATATCTGTTCGATCGATCTTCTTGCGATTTTTAACACGGAAAATGATGCAAATGATGCTGTACATCCATAGATTAATTTCACGTACTAGTTCCTTGGAACAATATTGAAAACATTTCAAAGACGAGCGTCACATTTTCCAATTCATGTCGCTACATATGGAATTATTTTGAATATAATGAATCAAGTCAGGATATCAAGTAATTCTCACAATTTCAGCGAATCCCGTAGATTCAGATCCAACCAGCCAAGATGTCACGAGAGAAATTCGCTGTTTCTCGATTTGGCGTATGCTTTCAGCAGACGAAGACACCGTTTGTTACGCAGATCCGAATCGCTTCAATTACAATGCGACGCGTCTATATTGTCATACGTTCCTAGTATTCTAAAACGCATGCAGCTTACAGCAATCGGCACGAAGCCCTGCCCGGTACCGATCGCGCGACGAAATTCCTCGAGGTGATTCCTCAGGATCAACAGCGAGCGTGGGCCTTCGTATTCTCGTTCCGTCCACTTGGCTGTTAAAAGCAATTCGCACGACGCCTTTAAAACATTAATAATTAAAACATTAAGATCCTTCTCGTAGGAACTTGGAAGAATCACAAAATCCGCCGTAGAGTGTCTCTTCCGTTACAACATACTTTTTTCTTCTTTTTTTTTGTGTGTGAACGCAAGGCGAGCTGCATCAACATGAGAACTATCACATTTAACATCTTTCTTGCGAAACGCATTTACTTAAGCTAGATAGATTTTCTCTAGATTTAAAATTTCGCTCGCGGAGCCTGTATGCATACATCTTGAATTTAATCCGAACTTTAAATCGTAGAGCATGATCGGAGAGAGAGGGAGAGAAATGTAATCACATTTACAGTTCTATTAAGCCCACTAATGTCCACCGAATCTCTTAAATAAACCACGCTCTCTCGAACGCTATCTGTGTTCGATGATAGTATCTCGCGAGATATTTCGTCCTCTTGAAAATCCTCGTGAATTTATTCGATAGAAAAACATTATCGTCAATGAAACGATAACGTGTAAAAACGTCAATGGATGGACACACATGCGGGATGTTCTTCATGTACGTGAGTTTTCCTCGTAATCCTGCACGAGACACGCTTACAATCGTATTTTTCTTTTTTTGTAATAAAAGTCTTCGGGTGTGAGAGACGATGATCGATCGAATGGAATCGTCTACTTCCATTTTCTTTCTATCTATGAAAGTGCTAAGTGTTAATCGCCGTGGTACTATAAAGGTATCATATATTACAATCTTGTGCGCGCATCCATTTTTTGCCTACATTTCGAAGTAGAGAACACAGTGTTATCGCCGCACGCTTTTTCATTTCGTCCACGAGCTGGTTCGCCGTATCGAGTAGGGCTTCGAGCCGGTGGTTTTAATCTATGCGCTTAACGTAGCGGTAGTAATAATAGCAGCGGTATAGTCGTAATAATAGTACAATTAATACGCTCGGTTTTAAGGACTCTCAAAATTCTCAACGTCGAACGAGATTGAAGGCGCGGGCCCGTGGTCCGGGCGCTCGCTCGGTTGGCTGGCAGTATGTACGTGTGTCAAATTGTGTTTAATCTTAAATACGATGGATTGTTTTCCGTAATATTCGAGACGACTCTCAACCCTTTCGCCGCGCAGCACCCATGTATATAAAACCGCAAGAAGACGATGAGAGTTAAAGATTAATTAATTCAATCGTGAGGTAATATTCAACAAATGTCCCCACTTGTTGAAGAATAATTATAATTACATGACGTGTAACTGCAAATTATAATTTCAATGTTAAGTTTAAGGCCTTAATATGCAATGTAACATTAACTCGCGCTGCTCAGCACGCGCTATAAATTCAAAATGCAATAAATATGCATAGTCTGAAGCGCTCCTCCTAGACGCGCGCTCATATATTATATAGATTAAAAAACGAAACCAGGTGCTATGAAAGAAATTGATTCTGTATCGACGATGCTCTCTCGTGAGCGACCTCGGAGAGGGATGCTTGAACACGTCGGTCGAAACTGTGCAGCTGAAGGGTCAAGGTCTTTATACTCCCCTCTGCAATTTCTTTCTTTCTCTCCCCCCCCCCGCGTAAACGCACGCGAGATTCGTCCCGCACGAGTTCGCACGCCCTATCAATACAATTCTCTCGCACGCACCGCGTCGCCGTTATAAAAAATACTATTTTACAGCGCAGGAGGCAAGCTCTCGCCCGTGCAAATCGCACGCTCACACAGACGGAATCTCACGCATCGGATACAAACAAGTATAATAACCACATAATCGCACAGCACAATCGTTCGCTCGTACACGCATACACGCACGCACGCACACGCGCTATCGAATAAAATATCACTGACCACACGCTCTTGCACGAAACATGTTAAACGGAGACGCCTAAAAAAACTCTACAGGAAATAATGGATACTACACCGTATATACATACACGAAGGGATGGAGACAGGAGCGGCGGGCGATCGAATACGACATTCGTCGAGTTTGGATCACCATTTTGATCTCGCGGGATTTATAAGAGTAAAAAAAAAAAGAAAGAAAGCTAAAGAGAACGGAAGAATCGGACATTCGTACAGTTGCGACGTAAGACTCGCCGTCGCGCGGCTCCGTGCGATCGTAGCATCTGTACATTTCACGGACAATGCAATGGTGAAGTTTTTTCTGTTTCTGGTTTTTTTTTTACGAGGAAACAGCTAGATGTATGTACACGACGACGATCGCCCATTCGTTATTCGCCGCATCATTCGCTTCGCAAAGGCGGAATGCAACTCGGACGTAGTCCCTCACAGTCGCGTTTCCTCGCGATCAAGCTCTTACACGTACGTACGTATACGTCATACATGTATACATAATTGAAGTCTTGTTCACCGAAAGATGACTGTGAACTACCATTTTGTATCGTGTACAACGCCAAGAAGTATTACCAGATGAATTTGTAAAATTACAACTTAAAAAAAAGAGAAAGAAAAGGGAAAATCGCACTTCCTACGAATGTCGAACGTGTTTTTTATCCGGCCCGCCGGTTCCACGCGTATAGATTAGTGTACGGTATACACCGGACCGTAATAATAAACGTGAATATGTTGCCGACAATTACGCACGCGTGTCTTTGAAGTAAATATTATGCATCGCAACATCTTTTCACGCGGAGGACTTTAAACTATTCGTAGATTTGCGACTGGTCTCCTTTTCTTCCTTCCTTTTCTCCCCCTTTTACCCTTAATTTTTATCACCGATAAGATACAAACTGACTTCTTGTCATGAATAATAAATATGTTCGGTCGCATTATCGTTTTCACGCCGTATCTGGTGCGCGCCTTCTGATATACATCCTCATCTTCGATACCTCTCACGGATGCAAACACGCGAAAGAAATGTCTCTGACTTTCCCTAGAACGAGAGCGAGTTTGTTTCAAGAGCGATAGTGAAGCCTTTTTCCATCGCGCGACATCGTTGACGGTCTCCTCTTTCTCGCTGCCTTCGATTCGCGGTGCATCAGAATTACGCCAGGTGAATAAATTACGCTTTTTGTCTCGCCTTCAATGTGTGCGTACGCGTGTGTACACAGGGATTGGCGCACGTAGGTATTTCCGATGGCCTACGTATGAAGACTGCGCATGGCCGCATATAGAAACGAGAAAGATCTCAGGGCCGACATTGAATGTTCTTCTAAGTAAGTCTTTTCGTATTTTACGAATTTTACAAGATAATATTTTCTATGCACATCTATCTAACGCTAGTTACGTCCGTGTTTTAGTTACTCACAATTATGAGATAATACGCGTTATCTCGCATTACTTAGAACTATACACGTTGAAAGTTAAATGGGTGATGAGAGATAAGAACTGAAGGCTGATGACTAAACCTAAAATTACGGCCAGTTACCTATGTCGTAAAATGAACAAAGTTATCAATGTCAAGGGCCAAAATTAATATCCCCGGCAATTTCGATCAACCTAAAAAACTTGTCCTATACGCGACCATGCGAATGTATTGGTATTACAATTAGATGAGATTAGATTACGATGCTTAACGGGCTGCCTGTTGAAACGTCAATGTGATTTGAATGACTATTTGAAGATCGTTCGCGCGCGCCTTTGCGTTTCTTAATTAAATTAACATTCTAATGCCCGTAGGCAACGTGACCGGTTATCAAAAGTGTAAGGCGTTAGACGCATAACAACAATATACAGTGCAACTGTAACGTCATTCACTACGCGAGCCAAGAATGAATCGCCGATGTGATATCGATTCGAGTTTGCCGGTGGAACGTCTCCTTACACGGTGCATTCAATCGCACGAGGCTGAATTCAAGGACGCCGTACTCGAGTACGTGAAATCTTGTCCCTTTAGATGTTCGAAAAGTCTCCTACGTTTAGCTTCGGCGTACAAAATTTTCGAAGATGATATCGCTTCAAAACAGAACTTGTTCTATATCGCAGGCTTGTTTCGCAACAACTAGCACGACGAAATTCATTCTACAGTAATTTTTCTTCAAACGAACACAATCGGGCAAGACGGTTGACTGCCCGGGAACGGACGAAATCCAAAAAGACGTTGCCTCTTCCTGCAGACGACAGACTTGGTTTCACGTATCGTTAAACGACTTAATATAGATACGCAGAAAGAGGCTTTATATATATATATATACACACACATTCGAAATGTGTGTACAAGACATAGATCTTCCTATATCGGTGTAATAAAGACAATGACGTTGATGATGACAGCGATGGAAAGTTGTATTCCCCATGAACTTTGTTGAAACACGAACGAGCGAGCGATGGCCCGACTGTTCGAGTTCCATCGTGACTTGTTGTTTTGCTCCCTCGGATACGTTTCAGAACTGCAATGCCGCGCATGATTCACAGCAGCTATTCCAGTTTCGTACACATAATGTAAATGCAATGTAAATGTATTTACTCGAATAAGTTCGAAACATCCTTTGGCCGGATTCTCGATTATTCTCAGTTATCTGCCTCTCTTTCCGCAACTCTTCCGTTCTCTCTTTCTCTCTCTCTCTCTCTCTTTCTCTCTTTCTCTTTTATGAAGTGTAGACTCTGACATTGCTCCGCATTTGTTTTGATAAATTAGTCTTATGCATTTTCATCGATGGTGGGTAGCCAGAACGCCATGTTGGTGCACGCCGACGCCAGCATCATGTACTTGGGATTGAATTGGATACACTGCACCGGCGCTGGATGATCACCGTTCAACACGCAAACTTTGTAACCGGTCTCCGCGTTCCACACGTGCACCCTACCGTCGGTGGAGCCACTGAACACAAATTGGGAATCTGGACTAAAACTGGCCTCGATGGCTATCCCCTTGTTGTTAAGGTGTCCGGCGAAAGTCTGTAAGGGCGTACCATGAAAAGCGTCAATTAAACGAATCGTACTACCGTTAGTGGAGATCAGGATGGTCTTGCCGTCCCTACTGAACTTGAGTCCGGTCCAATCGCACTCCTTCTCCTGAGAGAGCTTGAAGGTGACAAACGGGCCCTTGTCGAAGCTGCGCAGGTCATACAGCTTGATGCTCTCCGAATTGACTCCGGCAGCGAAGATGAGGCCCTCGGGATCGTACGCTGCGACCGGCCGTCCCGAGACGTTCATCACCCCGTGGCAATTTGGCGAGCGCAGGTCCCACAATCGCAGGGATTTATCTAAGGAACCGGAGAGGAAAGTGTCCTCGATAGGACTGATACATAGCGAGACTACCTTTTTCGTGTGGCCGGG
This sequence comes from Tetramorium parvispinum, assembly GCA_011638315.1. Lineage (NCBI taxonomy): Eukaryota > Metazoa > Arthropoda > Insecta > Hymenoptera > Formicidae > Tetramorium > Tetramorium parvispinum. Next base: position 24,436 of record VBVR01001219.1, on the reverse strand, counting down.
AAAGTAACGTATGTACTTGTTGTCGTGCAAGCTAAGATAGCGGATCGTGTCGTCGACCTTGGTGCTGCTGTGTATCGCGGTGTTCTTGGCGTGGGTGAAGTGTATCAGGTCGACGCCGTACTTCTTCGAGTTGACAGTCCGCACCTGCGTGCCCTTCTCGCAGTCGTAGATGACGATCTGGTCGTCCTCCGAGCAGGAGATGAGAGTGTCACCGTTCGGCGAGAAGTCGATGCTGTTTATCCGATCCGTGTTCTCGCGGAATATCTTGGCCACCTTGAAGCTCCTCACCACATGGTCGACGAGCTTCATGGTGATGGACGGCGCGTCCTCCCTCTCGTGCCGTCCTCCCCTTAACCTCCTCGACTCCACAATCTCTGCGTTCGTGCTGGAACCGGGCACGAAGGCCGCCGGGCACAGGGGCACGGGGGGCCGGACGTTGGTCACGGAAGCGGACGCCAAGTTTGCTCCCTCTGCGGCGAGGAGCGACGACGGCGACGGCGATGACTCGCGCGCGCGCGCGCGCGTCACCGCGGGAGGATATATATATATATATAGAGATAGAGAGAGAGAGAGAGAGACAGTCGCGAACCGCAAGGAGCAGGGGGGGGAGGAGGAGAGAGCTGCTGTCCGCACCGGGACGCGGGTGAGGGAGATCCCCCCTCGCGCCGTCGTTTCGTGCGGATCGCTCACCACCGCTTGCACTCGCTCGCTCGCTCGCTCGCTTGCTCACTCGAGCGCGCGCGCGTGCGCGCGCGCGCACACACCTTCACCCCCGTGATACTTCGCCGCCGCCGCCGACGTGGCTCGCCTTCTTCTCGTGCACCAAACACCGTCAGCACGGGACCGTGCGTCGCGACAAATCCGACAAATCCTGTCAACCGCTCGCACAAATGGACGGCACGACGCCGTCGTTCTCGTTCCCTCGCTCCGCTTGACGTACGGCAGGGCCCCCGATCGGTAGCGGCGAACTCCTCAGCTTCAGCTACTCTAAGCGGCACCGACTCTGCCACCGCTTCTGCACTCCAACCAGTCCAACCTCCAACGCGAGAGCGTGAGGGCGCAGCTACACATGGAGGGCAGAAGCCGAACGTCGCCGGCGCGCTCTTACTTCGCGCGATCGATCGAGCGAGTTCTATCGCGCGCTCCGAGCACTTTATCGAGCACTTTATCGAGCACTTTATCGAGCACTTTATCGAGCACTCTATCGAGCACTTTATCGAGTTTTTATCGAACAGCTTCATGCGGAGCCGACCTTCAAGTGCACGCAGTGCAGAGAGTTGGTTGCAGGTAAAACTGAGCGTTTTTGTTTTCGACGCGAGCCACCTTATGTTATGCCACCTATATTCATAACTGCGATTCTGCTCAGTCGATAATCCCATTGCATCGATAATGTCGTGTAACATTTTGTAACATTTGTAACCGTAAACATAAGAAGTCGTATCGTGTCTACAATGGCAGCCCATAATCTTAACGTAACGAATCGTATTTGTTTAAATTAATTCTAACCTTTGTACTTTTATAAAGTTAGAAATTTCATTATGAATATTCAGCGTATTAAAAAAACATTTATTGCTATTAATTTAGTTAAAGTTATTGTGCAGTTGTTACATAAAAAAAGGAAAAAGATTTTAAAAAGATAATATTGGGTTCGTTATCACAACGTGTTATCACAACGAAAGCAGAAGGGTCATTTTCATACTCTTTTTAAATTTATGAAAAATTATGACAACCAACAGTTTTTCAAGTTCACTCGAATGACTGTTAAACAATTTGAAAAATTATTGAAATTTACGACTCTTAACAAAAATAAAGTTTTTAGCTTTTGCGACAGTCCGTCAAGCTAGCGTAGAGCCATTGGAGCCATGTGTCGTCAGTCGTCCTACTGCTTTCTGTTACCGTAATCGTAAAAGTTCAAATAAATGAACTTTTACGGTTGTAGTTACTATTTGTGTTTCATTTCAAGTGCAGCAAGTGCATATTCTGTCGCGCAGTGCAATTACGCAGCATTCTCGCCACTTCTCGCTCGCGCCCACCAGCGCCCACCTGTGTGGGCCACGACGCGTCCACGTTCTTCTTCTGCGTAGAAGGCAAAAAGTGGCAAAAAGGGAGGTCGCTGATGGCTATTCCGTACCACGATGAGCGGCGACAGGAAAAAGGCCAATCACCTGGCGGTGTTTAAGCAGCGCACCAAGGACGAGGACAACGACGAGTTGTCGAGAAGCGTTGTTCTAGGGGCGAGAAAGACGGGGCGATTGAATCTCTCGTCGAAGGGACTATCCACGGGTATATATTTACGACCACCCTGAATCATGAACTCAACGATGGAACGATCGACTCCGAAACACTCCACCATTCACACGAATCCCTTTTCTTACGTTTACGTCGCACACGTATCTCGAGCATGCCCTAGTTTTTTTTCTATTTAGATTATAGCTCGGAGAGCTTATACTCGTACGTGGACGGACATGCATGCTTGCGGTGATGTATCCATTCACGTTATTCACGTTACACATGAAACATTTATGATTTCATCGATCTACACAAAGTCTCAAGTACAGTTCTTCTGTCACTTTGTTGCCTCTTGATCATCGCTTGGATGTTGCACGGAATATTCAACAAGTATTTATTGTTAGATTTTATTCATTCGAGATGATCGGCACACGTGCATTGTGAACAAGAATTGCAGAAAGTGAACCAGTGCATACTGTTTTCTTAGGTTTGTTTTTTATTGTTGCACTAGACTGTGCTAGCATTTTTCTTTTCATTTTTACCAAATTTCGAATATATACTTATATATTATTCGTTTTAAAATATAAAAGATACGCTATTCAGCTAGTTCAGCTGTAAAAAGCAAGTCTCTTGTTATTCATGTAAAATTCTTTGAGAGGACATTTTATGATTAAGCGGTAAGTTTTTTCTAAAGAGTCCAAGATCCCAGAGAATCTTACGCGATGCAACATGGAAACCTTGTAGACATGAATGAGAATGCAAAGATGTAAGATGCGCCGAATGTTTCCTTGTTATCCGTTTTTTTTTTTATGTATAAAATTTGTACCAAAATTCGTGTATCTTAATATATTATTATTAGTTTCGATAATATGTGGTGTAATGTGAAGTGGCAGCTTTGTGATATATTTATATCCTACAAATAATTTAGCTGTAAGTCCAGTAATGTAGAAGTCAAATAAATCTGGTTTCATGCAATTGTGTTTCTTTTTTTTACGTGTATATATATATATATATATACATACATATAGATATAGATATATTATATATATATATATACATAAAACATACATATGTATATATAATGTATATATATATATAAAGTAAATGTATATATATATAAAGTTTATTGTTGTTTAATGTTTTTAGAAAATATCCATCTATCGAAGAAAACGTAGAATGACTTCATACCAATTCTCTTTCATCTCTTTTTGTTTATCTCCTTTTAGATGTAACTGTTATGTATAATATATAGTCTTATGTGTGACGTTTAAAGTTGCTAATTAATTAATTCCATTGAAAATTATATTTTAATTTATCGAAGGAAACGTAGTAGAATGACTTTATATCAATTCGTTTAATCTCTTCTTATTTCCTTTTGTTATGTATGACATTTAAAGTTGACAATTAATTTTATTGAAAATTATATTTTAAATATTATATTTGAATATTATATTTTAAATATTGTATTTTAAATATTATATTTTAAATAAAATATTTTTATGCAAAGTGAATATTTTATAAAATGTACATGTTATTTATGAAATCCCACAATTAATTGACCACATTTAGCAGAATATTTATTTTGTAACTGTTGAAAGTTTTCTGAATTGAGATTGGATTATTCTTTTAGATTTATGTCCATTTTAGTAATGCAGATTAACTTTAATCTCGGTTTAACTTGCTTTTGATCTTTTTTAAATTCGTAGGACTAAAAAAAGTTAAACCGAGATTAAAGTTAATCTGTATTGGTAGAAATGGACATTAGAGGAATCTAATCTCAACACAGAAAACTTTTAACAGTTGTGAAAAAAAATGCTCTGCTAAACGCAGTCAACGTTACATCAATATTCAATGTTTTTTGAATGTTGAATTGCAATGTCTATAGAATATTGTAATTCAGCGGACATTAGACATTTCTGCAACGTCTTTTCAACATTGAATATATATTTTACAATGTTGGTGCAACATTGCAATATTACAACGCAATATTTCTGAGATATTGATTCAACATTTGTGTGCTGTATGGGATATTAATTCATTATGTACATACATTGTCTTATACGTATCTATTTAAAAAAAAAATTCATTTCCAATTTATTAACGTATTATTATCGATTCAAGATGCAAATTGAGCAATTAAAATATAGAGATACTTCCTGTAAATATGTTTCAGAACACTACGTAAATCAGATAATATATCGTGAATTTGCAAATCTGTTGTATATCATTATTTACCTACAGGAAATTGTATGTATCTCATAAATGTCAATTGCGATTAGTAGTTACTTTTGATATCAATTTCGATACCAGTTATAATGTGCTTTTTTTCCACCAATTATCATTTGCGCATAATAACATTTACGTAAGTTAAAATATACAATTTCAAAGAATTCTTATAACTATTACGTTGATAGTTTACGTTTTTACATATAAAGAAAACAAGATGCAAATTATTAATGCAAATTACACTAAACCGGTTTACTGTTGCGACACAACTAATTTCTATACGCAATTAGACTGTTGTTATCGAGACAATTTACGACAAAAACGAAATTATTTTTCAAGTTAGGCTTGTCATGGCAATTACGTCAATAGCCATTCGAAACAGCAAACAGTAGCCGTCGGTTATTCAGACACTCCAACGCGTGTTGATTGAAACTCGCGTTGCATTCGCAGTTTTAAATTCTCGCGGCTGGCTCGCGCGTGATCGGCCGACCGCCGCCGCCTGGCGGCGCCGCCGTCGCGCGTTCCAAAGTCGTCATCTACCTTGCAGACTCCTTCCCGCAATACCGTCGTAATCGTAGCAGTCAGCTGTTGTGTCAAAGTGAACATCCTTAACCAACAAATTGCGCAAGCAATTATCCCGCCAGCCTCGCACGAGCTGGCCCGCGACGAGTCCACGCTTATCTCTCGACGATCTCGCTCCACATCCGAACGACGGAGGTATGTTTTTCTCGGCAACGGCGTGCACGCGTTGCCCGTCGCGGGGGAGAGACTCCGGAGTCACCTTCCCATCCCGTTCGAGGCCAACGGCGAGCGCCGAGTCATCGGCGCGCGAGAACGTTCGCGAGGCGCAGATAAGAAGCGGGGGTTTTCCTCGGCCGCGCCTTATCTCCCACGGTCGCAGCCGCGGAGAGGAAGAAAAAGGACGGAGACGAGTGGCATCGAGTCCGTCGTTCCGCGGCGCTCTCGTTGACGCACGTTGACGAGCGTGACGCTCGTCCCGCGGGTAAACAGAGCCGTCGAAAGTGCGAGTCCCGCAGTCGCCGTCACGTTCCCTTTTCTTTTTTTCCCTCTTCGCACGCAGTCGCGGCACGCACGTTCGCGTGATCGCGTCCGCGCCAGGTACACGGCTCCGATCGCCCGACATCCGAGCGACACGCGAACGCGAGATCGCGAGACGTCCGTCATCTCCCCCGCGCCGCGTCTTCGGCTCCCCCACGATGGACGATGCCACGTTTTAAAATCGTCCCGACAGAACTGCGTCGTGTCGAATTTCGAGAAATCCGGCTGCTAATTTTAAGAGATAAATCGCCGAGAGGGAAGTTCCTCCGAACTGCCGTTTGATTTTATTGATCCTACGTGGATTTGTCTCCCTTGAACGATTTTGATTAGAAGCATGATGTAAAACTGGTTCGGCTTTGTGGCCTGTGTGTCGAAGTCGGGGAAATGACGTCATCGCCGCCGTTGGAGACAACTTTCCCTTTTTGTGAGAAAAAAAAATCTGTTTTACATTAATATGTCTATTTACATTGTTTGTGCAATCGACATTCGTCTCAGATCACGTGTGTTTCGTCTTAATTAAGAGCTCAATTGTTCGTTTAATATTAGAGTGCTGACAAATTATAAACACGTAGCAAATGAATAATAAAGTCGAGCCTACACTTGTCAACAATATTCCCAAGCAGACCTTGCTTTAACGATCATTCGATTTTGTCTGCCAGGCGTCATTCAATCGTGTAACATAAGACGGTACAAGGAAAACAGCAATTCGTGCTTAGCAAGACAATGCGTTTTCTACCAGCAGGGCCGGTTTAAAAGATAACGGGCGTTAAGATACAATCTCAATAAATGTGCGTATCTTACGTACGTAGCGTATCTATCAGCGAGCGAGAGAAAGAGAGATACGATCTCTCCTTAACAAATCGAGCGTGTCGAAATTTCGTGCATATTATATGACTTAAGTATTGCTACACGCGGATAATTCATGCGTTCCCGTAGACATACGGTGAAATCGCCGATGACCATCGCGTTTGTGTGATTCGACTTGTGTCATTCCTTTTCCGGAGAAAGCGGCGAATCGTTTTGAGAAAAATCTAAAAGTATTCGGATGACCAGGTGCAGTCACGTATTGCAGCGGAAAAACAAGAAAAAATTGCCTCGGGAATTTGACCCTTCGGCCGTCGCGCAATTTTTCGTAACACGAGTCGATGCGAGTGGAATCTCGAGACATCCTGTATAAATATTCAATTTATATCATTTGGAAGTAATATTCAGACTTTTAAAATTCAAACGGCAGAATTGTATTTTAATATGTGATTTACTAAACGTCGGATTTGCAAAGACTCCGGGAGAGTTGAGAAATATTTCCGACATTACGTTCGCATACTTTCAAATGCACAATTTCTTTTAAGAATATTACGAATATATTATTCCTGGAAATTCCCATCCGGGACAACGATAATTTCAGATAGCATAATAATTCGGACGATTTATTCGCTCGGTTTATTACACTCGAACGTTGGTTTTATTTTTGTAACGCCTTGATATGCACCTAAGTATAACGCGGCCCGAGTGTCTCCAACGTCTCTCGATGGTGATATTCATTAGGTTCTCAATTATCTCTGTAGTGAATCACTTGAATGATAACGGCAATGAATAAGCGAGATCACTGTTATTGCCGCGGTCACGCGTGCAATCCCAAGTTCGTTGAGGTCTATTCATGCTGTATGATTAATAAGTATAAATATTCTGTGTATGTCGCATATTACATCACTGTATTTATATAATGCAGCATAAAGAAGGAAATAACATATTAATATCGATATAATAGATCAATAAAATTTTGTTTGAACAGCTGCGCACATTTACCGAGAACTCTGTACAAATTTCGATCCGCGTGCAAAGTAATTTGATCAGATGTATCATTTTTTTACAAGTTAATATAATATATAAGGATAAAGATTTTATTAATACCCCGCATGTAAATAAAAATTTTAAGGTATCCTAATTAATTGTAAGTGTCCGTTTTGATTGCAGAACGTTATTCTGAACATTACGTGGCGAAGTATGATTCTTTAGCAACGCTTTCCAACATTTCCCAATATACCTCTCAGAATGTTTAAAGAAAGCGAAAATGGTGTGGGTGGCTGCAACGGTGTACCACCTCGTCCTCGGAGAATATTTCCCCGATTTTCTCTGCGGAGATTATTGTATTCCAGTCCGCTTATTGGCCGTCGTATTGCAAGAACACCTAGTTCAAGTAATAGGAATACAAAAGGTAATTAAATTTTCTATCAAGATGCAATATATGTATATGTATAATAATAGAAAGGGAGTCTAATTTCTCAAAATACATTTTTATAGCTAAAGATCAAGCAAGCGGTAGAGCGACGGATGTTGAGAAAGGAGAGGCAAGAGTAAGCAACGGTTCGAGTCATTTTCAATTTCACAACATAGACCTACAGCGCGCTTCCAGCAAAGGCTCTGTGCTTTCTTCTGCAGGAAAGGTATTAATAAAGCGAGATAATATTTACATCGACAAAAAGGCTGAGTAAAAGCCACAGATTTTCCTATCGGATTCCTAATAAATTGTTGTTAAATTCTTTTTGTTTGTTATTTCAGAGTAATGAGAATGGATTAATGGAATGTCCATTATGTTTGGCCGAACTGCCAGTAGAATTCTTTCCTATTATTCAGTCTTGCCATCATCGCAGTTGTTATGATTGTTTTCAACAATATCTGAAAGTGGAAATCTCTGAATCCAGAGTTAATATCGCTTGCCCTGAATGTTCAGAACCATTACATCCAAACGGTAAATACATCACAAATATATATAATAATTGTACATATTATTTTAATATTATATATTCTGCTTATATTATCATAAGATTTACGAATTACAATTTTCTGTTTTATATTTTTGCACATGTAGATATTCGGATGATTCTGAATGATCAAACGCAGTTAGAGAAATATGAGGATTTTATGGTTCGAAGAGTGCTCGCTGTAGAGCCTGATGCAAGATGGTGTCCAGCTCCAGATTGCAGTTTTGCCGTAATCGCTAGTGGTTGTGCCTCGTGTCCAAAATTACGTTGCGAGCGACCAGGTTGCGATTCGTATTTTTGCTATCATTGTAAAGCACGGTGGCATCCTAATCAAACATGTGATGCTGCCAGAGCGCAAAGATCTCAATATTACGAACGCAGCTCCTCTCTAAGTTTTAGTCAAACTGACTCTCAACATAGTAAGTGTTACGAATTAACATTTATTTATGTAACATTAAATTATATTTATAATCCGTGATGTGTTTAGGAGACGATATTAAACCATGTCCCAGATGTCAAGTTCTAATTGTCAAAATGGACGATGGAAGTTGCAATCACATGACTTGTGCAGTTTGCGGTGCTGAATTTTGTTGGCTCTGTATGAAAGAAATTAGTGATCTGCATTATCTCAGGTATGTTTAATTATATTTTGAATAAAATTACGAATGCATATAACATCTGAACGAGCATTCTTAAACGTTCTTTTGTTTTATTTATAGTCCTTCTGGCTGCACTTTTTGGGGTAAAAAGCCGTGGTCCAGAAAGAAAAAAATTCTCTGGCAACTTGGAACTTTAGTGGGAGCACCAATCGGAATCGGTCTCGTTGCCGGCATAGCATTTCCAGCCATGATTATAGGTTAGTTGTAATATATTAAATGGATATTGGGATAGTATAGAAATGTATAGCATCGAAAAAAGAAAACGTGTTATAAACATAATATATTTTATGTTTAAGGTATACCGGTGTGGGTAGGACAAAAATTGTATACGAAATACGAGAAGGCCAACAAGCACAAGAGAAATGCTTTTATCGCAGGGGGAGTTACTGCATCAGTAAGTTTATTAAATATTTTTTTATAATCATTAAAGTGCCACTTTCAATGTTTGCATAACATAACATCTAAATTTTCGTGATTAAACGTTATTTATTTTATGTTTCGTTTCTTCTCGTTCCACGACGAAAGTGGACAAGTGATCGTATGAATTCTGTTTACTGAAAGAAAAAGAATACAGAAACGTGTGTCTGTATTAATAACAGTAGGAACTTTGTTTACTATTCGTGATAACATCGAAGTATATTTTATCCATACAGTTTATACAGAGAAAATAGATAGTACAATAATTGTATATAGCGTTAACAAAACAGCGCGTTCGCTGGAATAATTGTCGGAAGAAATTTATCACGGGACGTATTCGGACAAATGGAACGTAACTGTTTCATGTTTCATGTATATCTCGAAAATACTCTATAACTTTGATATATATCCTATATCATTAATCATAGATCTAGTTGATTTCGTCTTAATAATTGTTATCACAACTACTTGCATAGATCTTTAACGACTTGGCACAGCGCATTAAAGACGTCCTTTAGCAATTTGTATCTGAGCAGAAAACCGAATTGATAAAACCACATTGGAGAAACTTACGTTTGTCAATCAGTACTTTTGTTACGCAGCTTCTCCTACAAAATTTGCTTCCAATTTTATCTTACTTTTGAGACTTTCATCAAATTGCAAGCGAGTCTTGCGAGAATACTCATTAAAATGTAGCTTTTAAGGAGTAATGGCCGATAGGTTGTCAAAGCTTACATTAATATACAACTGAGACATCTATCGTATCCTCTAAGCATATCGATCTTAACCCATTTTGTCCCGCTCATCTTAGTATCTCGTCACAAAGAGACAAAGCCAAATAGCGCAAGTTTTTAACGTCCACTATCCGCATTCTTCCGACGTGAGTCGTGCTTCTTTGCAGTTATTTTCTTCGGTGCCGGCATGTTACTGCTGGCTTAAGCCTCCTTTGGGTTGGGAACACAAAGATTGTGTCTTTAAAACTACAGACGGGCTATCTATTGCTTCACGTGAAACTCTACGCTTAGAGTCACAGCCCTGACAGAAATATTAATTCTTCGGTGCATACGCTAACCGTGGCAGCGGTAATTAAGACTCGGCCTCGTTCGTCGAGACGACGGCTTCGTCCGTCAGTACGCCATCGTTATATAGATCTTCGAGGACGTCGATCAGTCGTTGCTCCGTGAGGGGATCACCGAGTGCGACGTCCACCGATCCGATGCAAAGTAAAAGCGCCAACAGTTGGGACTTCCTGTAGTCCTTGTCGAGATCTTTCCTGGTGTAACCTAAATCCTTGGGAATATCTAGGCCGAGGTGCGAGCACGTCCAGTTCAGCTTGTCCCAATACGTGTTCAAAAGCGTCTTAGTGTGCTTGCGCCGTAACTCGGTGGGCACTGAACTCACCAGTAACAATGCAATATCGTTCGTCGGCCGACTGTAAGTGACCATTTGCCAGTCGAGAATTTCACAGTACGTGACTCCGTTCTGATCCCTAAAAAGCAGATTATTGCTCCAGAAATCGGTGTGAGTTATTAACGCCAGCGGGCCCTCCGGAGCAAGAAGAGCCGAAATGATGTCTTTGGTGCGAGGTCGTAGAACTAGTAGAGTCTCGAGGACCGCTTCTAATCCCGGTCTACTCTCCAGGAAATGCGCCAGCTGCGGTAAACCGCGCTCCACCAATTGCTGGTACGAATCCGTTGCCTTTGCCGTTTGGAAGAGAAACGGATAACGCTCGGAGAGAGATTGCCCATCTACGACCTTCATCGATAAGGAGTGGGCGTGTATGCACGCGATAGCTTCTAACGCTGCCATCGCTTTGTTCAGTGTTAATCCTTTCGAGAATTTTACGCTTTCGTAACCGCAGCCGCTTAAGTCATCCAATACCAGCATCGATTCCGGCGGCACCGGACTGTCGTCGGTTCCGCCTGCAGCGCTATAATGAGCGTGATAGCAAACCGGAACTGGTAGTATAATTGTTTCCTGCGACGACGCTAGTTGTCTTTCATTGAATTCCTTCAAATCCGGCATCACCTGACGTACAAACACCCAGCATTAAGAATTCGTCAAATAGGGAGAAAATCTCTAATCTAACTCGACTTACTGTCGCCTTACCTGCGTGTAAAACTTAATCTCTCGGAGATCGAATTGACCCTCCGTAACGAAAAAGCGGCTAAACGGATCCTTGGGGAGTTGTTTTATGATAAGGTCCACTTTGCACCTATCCTTCGGCTTATTCGTCGTAAGTGCTGTCATAAAGTGTGCCGTAACGCTGGTGATAGCGCTCAGTACGCTCTCGCTCGTCGCGCATCCGGGGTTTACGTTAAAATCCGTGACTTCAACCTAAATAAATCATTCAATGCACGAGACGGACGTTAACGCGTATCTCAATTATATATGCGAAGATCGACATAAATATCTATTTCACTCGTCTACATGACTAACCGCTCTCCCGCCATAGTGCTTTGATAATATGCTCTCCAGCCACTCCTTCCGGACCTCCCAATCCGAGACAATTTGCTCCTCCCCGCAGGAAGTGTCGGTCTCGTCGTCCAAGTCGGACATGACTCGTTCTGGCTCGTTCCTCAGCGGCTCTCCCCTTTTCTCCTGTCTCTCGTCGCTAATATCCCGGTGACGATACGCGGCTCGTATCGCGTCGGTACTCCCGGTGATCCTCTCGCTCGGCGCGCAACTGGCCTCGGTCAGCGTTAACAAGGCATGTGCTTCGCCGAGTGACGATGCGCCCCACCGATGGTTGCGGCGAACGGTCTATTATGCGTTTAAATTACCGCACGTACACGCACACGCGTACGCGTATGATATTAGACGTGTGCTCGCCACCGTGAAATCAGCGTCGCTGAATGAGCCCTCCTCGTTACGTGCCGCTGCCTCTTCCCGGCTACGTCCGCCGCCGTAGATTCTGCGCCGATTCGGAGCGGACCATGGTTCGATGTCCCGGCATGGGTGGAGAGAACTACTGGCCTTTTAATCGACACGCCCTTGGAGCACCGACCGACCGATCGACCGACCAGAATCTTCTTCCTCGACCTAGGCGCGCGTTACTCTTAATTGCCACGGCTACGTGAACCTCAGAGTACTGACCAACGCGATGCATGTCTCATTGTCGCCCACCTTGGTGCTCCGCCGCTGGGTGGGACGGGGAAGATAATGTCGCTCGGGCGCATGCCTATTCTCGATCAATATTCTTCCTCCTGCTCCTACCGGATCTCCTCCCCAGCCTGGAAATGCCAGACGCGGGTCGGGGCTCATTCGTGAGACTGGTGGAGGGAGCATGCACACTAAGAGCCGTGCACACACACACACACACACACACACACACATGTAGTACATGCGCTTAGGTTTCTTCTATCTTCTGCCGACTTCGTTTTCGACCGATATCTCTGCAGGAAATCTGAGAATCGGAACACATTAACGGACCTCCGACTCACTGTCGGACGTCCCTGCTACGCCGACGACTGTGCGAGCTGATGCGATATATGCCGTAGTCTGTTAGGCTTCCGGAATTACGGGACAGGAGAAAAACAAGCGGATCGTTCCGCATACATGGAAATGTAGCACGCATACTGATAAACGTGTAACAAAAAATTATAAAGTTGTAAATTAAGAAGTACTTGAAGTTAATGTAGATGTTGTTTTATTCTGAGAAGAAAGATAAGATAAGATTGGCTATCGCTTTGAAATGTAGGTGAGACAGGGTATTATATCAACGGAAATGATTAATTTAAATCAATTATCTTCACTTATCGAGAATATGATTTACTTGGCTGTATCGAGCGACGTTTGAGCATTAAACTTTCATTCTCGAAGTTTCTTATAACTCTGTTTAACTACGTCGTGGCCTTCGATGTGTATCTGAGACTGCTCCTATTTATATTACTTAACAGGTGTTGAGCATGCATTATTTAAAGCAAGGCGTAGCCTTAAAGACGCCAACAACATTATCTCCAACACTACACACTTTGTTATCCTGACAAGCGACACGTTATGAAAGTTCTTTTTTTCTTTCGAAGAAAGACATTTATTAATTTATGACTTCCATAGGTCTTAGTGTCGCCCGTGCTGGCAGGATTAGCTGTGGGAATTGGCGTACCCATTTTGCTGTTTTATGTCTATGGTGTGGTCCCGGTATCCCTCTGCCGAAGCGGAGGCTGTGGCGTCTCCACAAGCGGCACCGGGGTGCGATTCGAATTTGACGACGAGAACGAGCTGATGGGGGCATTGGGCGTACGCAACGGCGGAGGTAAATACGAGACATTTGCGCCATGCACACACGTTGCGCTCGATTAAATCAATCTTACCCACGTGTGTGCAATGGCTATTCATATCCTGTATCGAGGTCGGACTATCGCGATCGAAAACCCCATTACAAGACCGTCACATTACAGACGCGGCATCAATAGACGTCGCGAGTCACCGCGGTGGCAATCCATCGATAGGGGAGGCCTCCCTTTCACTGGGTAGCGGCAGTCAGTTGGAGAAATTGGGCCGGGAAAATGATCGCGAAAGCGCCAGCAATGTGGCCCTCGCTGGCACCAGCCTCGCAGGGAGTATAGCCTCCAGCGTGCTTCCCGGAGGTCAAAGGTATCACTCGTTTCTCGTTCGTTAGACTGGATAATGCATTTTTCACTGATATATTCGATTACATGTGCAGGTTGGAAGTCCAAGCTGACGTTACGTCCACACAACGTTTCAGTTTATGTAGCGAGACGGCTTCTGCTGCTACTAGTCTGTCTGAAAAATCCGTAAACGCTTCTATCGCTTTGGATGATGGCGCGGCTTCGACGAGGGCTTTGGCTGGTTCTGTTCTTAATTTTAAGGTATTTATTTCGTCTTGCTAAATATTTTAATTTTTTTAATAATAAAATCGATTGAAAAAATATCAAGATAACTTTTAAATATTTTTTATCATCTTTTACATTACATATTTATATAGATGGATGGCAGTTCAATCAGTGGTGGTAGAAGCATAGAAGGAGAACAAGCGGTAAACTCTGCTAACGGTGGTCATATGGACTCTGCTGGACAAGCTACTTCCTTGAGTTCACTAGAAGAAGTGGCACCTGGTTTAGCAAAACGTATTCGTCGTAAGCTTACATTTGATCGTCAATGCAGTGACTCCAATAGTTGGACTGTATGTGGGGAAGACGGCGGTTCAGAACGAGTAAGATTCGACGATCACGTCAGCGTAATCGAAGCAGATCAAGAAAGGGTTGTGGGTAGCAAATTGGAAGGCTGCACAGTGAATAGTCGCTCAGCGGGAGGGCGGAAGCGAAACAAGGATTCAGAAATAGAAATGGAGGTTCAAAAGACATCTAAGTACGAATCGTGCAACTAAGTGTTAAGTTACAAAGAAAAACTTGCGAAATTATTGCGATAAAATATATATTTGTTTAGGAATTCAAACGGCGAATTAAACGTCGAGAGTCCTGTCGACGATACTTCGCGGGAACGCGTCAATGTGGCCACTTTGAGAAACGTATTTTTTCACACTTCAGCGATACCTATGGATCGCGAGAAACGATTATCTGTTATAGAAGAACCGATATCGGCCGTGTCGAAGACTTCTGGTTATCGGATGTTCACATCTTCACATGACGAGACTCAGAGCTCTACTAGTACGGACGAAAGCTTGTAATGCTAAAAAAATTAAGACTGAATCTACGACGTCATGATATACATGTGTCTCAAAATGTCACGATGTGCGTATATACATATTCTTGAGTGTGTATATATATGTATTAAACTACATAGTAGAATCCGTAAGTATAAACGCGAAGGTTGTACATACCCCACATACGCAACACGCAGTATAGTTCAAATATTAACATGGCAAGAGATAAAAATGTGGTAAAACAGTTTTACTCATTGTGTGCATTTGCGCTGTGATTATGCATATAACAGAAATTGTGAATGTATACATACACAAACACACACATATATATATATACGTACTGGCCTCCAATTCGTTATAAACAATGAAAGTTTATAAAGTTTTCTTTTTCGCCAATATTTTGCGAATGAATATCGTTATTCGGACAAGATAATCCTATTGCTTACATTTAGATTATTCTCTAACTCCTGAAATCCGGTTTGTAACGAACAGGTGGACAATACAAGCTAAGAAAAAACATTACAAAGATGAAAGTTAACGTCGCGGATTGTCGCTGCATTTTATAAGTCGAATACTGCTCATTATGTCGTTAAGTATTGCGCATTCTTTCGATATTGTATCTCGATTAATGTTACCGGTTAAGAATATTCGAGTATGATTATTTTCCAAAAATATGTTTTTCCTTGCGATATGAAAATATATACAATAGAACAGTTTTAGTTTAAATATATTTTTTCTTATGTTACATTAGACTGAAATGGACAAGATTACAGTTCCATATGGAGAATATAATATATGCAATACATACATATACATATATATATATAAACAAATATATAAAAAAGAATATACATATAATATTTTATGTGTATATTGTACATTTTAAACATGTATGTGTATGTATAGAGCTTATTATAAATTTATTTAGAAATTATTCCGTAAATTTATTCGTTTAATTAAACAAAATACTACTTGTGGTTTATATAAGGTATCCCATTAAAAAAAACGCACCTCGATAATTCTTCAACAAAATTTTTTCAGCAAAAATGTTTCGGACAAAAGTGTTTTGATTTGAAGGGGGACATAAGGTGGAGCTATTGGTTTGATCTTGGATAGCCGCTTGAAAATCACGTGAAGGTCATCTTCCATTTATTAAATGAAACACCCTATTTTTCATTGCATATTGTAGCTCATCTCGAGAACTTTCCAAAACACTATACTTAAGAATTTTTTCGTTAAGTATTTTTTGAGATATAAGGTCAAACCAATAGCATCAATTTATGTCCCCCTTCGAATCAAAACATTTTTGTCCGAAATATTTTTGCTAAAAAACGCTTCGTTGAAGAATTATCGAGGTGCGTTTTTTAAAATGGGACACCTTATGTATATATATATATATTATTTTTGCATTTATTAAGCCTTGTATCCACGATGCTAGAACTCGGTCAGAGAAATTTGTAGTCAATCAATTTGCAGTTTTTATGGAAAAGTGGCAATTTTATTGGCACGTTTCTCGGACCGAATTCTAGTACCGTGGACATAAGGTTTTAGATCATATGAACCAATTGACCACTGATATTAATGTCTGATTAAAAAAGATTTTATACTTACGGAGATAGTGCTTTATATTAGTTTCTTTTTGTAACTTTTCGTCTATAATTTATAACAAATTCAAATATGCATATACATTGATTTTAAAAAGAATTTTGTTCAAGAGTATTTGCTACTTTAATTCTAGATTTTACTCTCTTATAAAACAAGAAATAAAAAATGTATAGTCGATAGTTTAAAACAAAAAAAAATTATTTTGTATACGCATATCTAGAAAAAAAACCGAATTTTGACTATAATAAACTGCCGCATCTTCTTTATATGTACGCAAACAGTACTAGTTATATTTAAACGAAATTTACACAGACGTACATATTCGAAATTATTGAAACATTTAGCGTATTTGAGGAAAAGATAAAGTAAATATACTTTTATAATATATTACGTTGCTCACTGATTAAAAAAATTAAATTAAGTCCTTTTCTGAAAATTATTTAAAAAGTCAATACAAAACTATCATTTTAACTAAGTATCTTCATTAATTTAATATATTATCAATTATATTAAGATAAATAGATTTTTGTTTTTTTTTTCTATAAAAAATTTTATATTAATATGCACAAATGATCATGCTTTCAACTGTGAATAATTATATAACTGGTTTCCAAATGTTGTTTTTTCTGCAATTATATATATTATACAATAATTATGTATCATATTTGCTTTTTATTGTTCAAGAGTTTACTTTTTTTTATTAAAATGTTTAAAACATGTGATGATGTGACATATACAATTATAATAATAATAACATTACCTAAGATGCTGAAATATCTGTGACTCTCCGAATGCCTATTGCACTATCTTTATCATACAAAAATCGCAAATATTAATTAGGATTATTACTTGTATGTTTAGAATGTACTGGCATCTACAAATAATATATGAATATATATTAATTTAATTTGCCTGTACTTGCCTGTCATTAATATTGTACAGCACAGAAATATCTTTTAAATAAGCACTGTTATTATCATTTTACACATCATTGTAACAAGTGTATATATATCTCTGGGAAGTAAAATAAAATGCTGGAAGAAACTAAAACTGAGACAAGGTTGCGTTTACAATTTATAAGCATCATTATAACTTATAAAAAATGTATAATTTTATGTACTGTTGTTTCAATTTGTATTTTGACGTAATAAAACTCTTGGAACATTTCAAACAATACATTAAATGATATTTGATGTTTAATTTATCGCTATAAAAATATTAATCTTAATTTTATATACAAAATTTTATATTTTTATCATCTACAACGATCGACTTAGAAATAGAGGCGATTTTTTGAACAATTCTTCTACCTTTATTTTGAATAATTCACTTTGTATAGGTTCATTTAATTGGCAGAGTGGATTCTTTACTACGTATTCCAGATAAACCTAAAATGAAGAATATACGATTACAGTTGTGTCTACACCATTTTTATTAGGAGAAGCAGGTACACTGCCCGACAATAATTCGTTCCTATCGTTCTACAGACATAACATTTTAATCCCCAAAGTTGTCAGCAGATCAAAATATCGAATGTATGTACGATGCAACCGGCATTAGCGAATATAATTTTCGCAAAATAAATTCAGCGCCATGACTATATTCCTATGTTCCCCTTGCCCCGCGAAAGGGGCCACGGAACGAATTATTGTCGGGCAGTGTACATAAGCTTACCTCTCTGTACAATTGTTGCAACAATTCTCTGGCATTCTGACTTGTATTATCCGTATTTAAGACAAACTTAAGACCTGATGGTGTTTCAAAGTAGTGAAGCGTGTATTTGCTCGTCTTGTAATACAGAAATCCTTCCTTGGGATCCAACGGCGAGATTTTACTTACAAATGATTTTAAGGAAAACAGCATCCCATACATCAATTTTGCTTCCTAAATTAAATACATTTCTGATAATTATTAAGTCACCCCTCAATTTCAGTAATTTTTATTTAAATAATACATGTTACATTATCTTTTACATGTATACATCTCGTTCTCACAATCTTGAGAAAATTTTAACAAATAAATCAGAATGACTCGCGTGACTCTGTATTAACGTGAGTGACTAGTAATGGAAGAGTCCAGAGTCCAAATCTCGACCCTCACATACAATCAGTGGGAAGTCACAGAGGATCTTTACAGATTTAGACGACGTTAGGGATTGAAATAGCTCTATTTTCCAGTCTTCAACCCATTTTACACTAACAAATAAGTCGCTATCTGTGATAACAAGATTTTTTCTTCCTTCCTTTAAGTTTATGGCCCGTCCAACTTAATAAAGTACACACAGATTTCTTAATCTGATATCTATTTTTACATCGACTTTTCTTCAACCATTTGTTGCGTTATTTTCACAAAAGTGTACGTATAGTAAACACACGTGGTGTGGAGATGTAATACAAGTATCCGCAGTATATTGAGCTCGGGTCATCCGTGAGTTTGTCAAATGACTGCGGATGTCATAAATTGTTGACACAGCGGATTAGCTTTTCTAATCGACACGTGCAACGTTACCTCCTCCTTCGTTATCCCCGATTTGTTTAGTCGATTCCACTCGGCATAGTACAGCAACGTGCCGGTTTTCGAAAAGATGTACAAGTTGTGAATCGTCATCGCTGGCAGGTTCCGTCCCTTTTCACACTGTTAATTCTGTTTATACTCTGTCAACGATCGTTGTTTTGACGCTTCGACGCCCTGCACCTCTGGGACTGCGCAACACTGCGCAACTGCAGGACATGTCACATGTGTTTCTGTGCACATTTGTCATCTAGTGTCGAAGTGACCGAACTCGATGTACGAATCGTCGATAATACTGAGTTATGCACTTATCTAACTATAATAATGCAGATCACATTAGTCCAAACAAAAAATATAAAAAAAAGATTATTTACATAATTTTTAATTAATACTTCTGATTTAATTATCGCTGTCTATTTTGCATTTGAATGAGAAACATTCGTTTCATGTAAAATTTATACGTAAACCCAGTAAACCTGGTAAACATTAATTAACAGTAGTATACATATAATATCAGTTATCCAATCAATTGTGTAACTACAATGTATTAGAGACTACTGATTTTTAGGATTCTATTATATACTATCATATCACAAAACATTTCATTGTTGAATAAGAAATTATAATATAATATTATGTTAGTGTTTATTGAACTTGTGTTTATGAAATAATTGAAGTGTATGTCGATCCGTATCTTCTTACATAATCTTTACTTAATTTTTACATTATATTTACATTTTTTGATAATTTTATATAAATATACATGAAAAAGAGAGAGAAATATCTTGATCTAAATGATTCCTACATTATATCCAACAGTATATCCTGTTTGTTTCTACGGCAACTATTAACTTTATTATTAACATGACAAATGGACATTTTCGCATCTCTCGCAATCGATCTTTGCTGATCTTCACACCTTCAGTCACATGTCAAAACACACTCTGTCACCGATAAATCAATAAAGCCAAACCAAAACAGCGCACTAGATCATTCACAAAAATGTAAGCCAAAACCGTGCAAATGATCCTGTCGATTGTATTATCTATTTCAGATCGTAAATGGCATACCTACGCGAAGTTCTCACTTTCGGAAAATTAGATTTCGTCTCGAAAAAAAATCAATATGTCCTTCTGTGATGAAATTGGTGGTAAGAAGAGACGATGTTCTAGCACCGCTTGCTGTGGTTAGTATACAAATTAAATAGCCATTATTATAAGGATAATGACAGTTATGTTGAGGATAGAATTTCACAGTTCTCAAAAAAATTAAAATAATAAATAAGTTTAATATGTTATTATCTTTAATAATTTTCTATTAATATTGATAAAATTTAGCTCTTATTATTTAACTCTTATCATTTACAAGAGAAATATTAATAACTTTCATTAATAGCTATTCTATATAACATTGATTTATTTATATTTTACTGGATTGTTTTACGAAGATTTATAATTTTTTATTTTAAAGCTAATCCTTAATACGGTAAAAATTTGTTAGCGAAAAATAAACGTATCGGATGGATATATCACTAAAAAAACGTACAATTTGCTTAAAAGAAATACTCTGCAAAGAGATTCATGTTCTAACGAAACAATATATTGCTTTTGCAATAAAATGCTTTGAGAGTCTGAAATCACAGAGAGAGTTTTGTTTTCTTCCCTTTCGAATATCTTCTAATCCGTAATTCGCATATCCGAGAATGCGATGATAGCTTGCAACGCTTTGACGCAGGAAACAGTTGTGCATCAGGCAAGAGCAGTTGTGAAGTGTGCATATCCTCGTGTAATTGCCAGAGTAACGTAGGATGCCTGACTCGCGATGCTTGCAGTGGTTTGCGGCCGACCGGAAGCGCCGCGACGGGCGCGTGTCCCGGGCCCTGTCAATGCGCCGAGGAGGAAATCTGGAACAGTAACGTGCCGCCTAAACCGAATTGCCGATGGTTGAATAATTTCGCCGAGCTGCGTCGTCAGTGGAGCGACTACGGTCGCCGGCAGGTGTACGGAAAGTGCCGCCGCTGCAGCCGACTGTGGTAGGAAAATAACGATGGTCGAGCAATATCGGTATTTTTAAGGGGGGGCGACAAACGAGGGAGAAACCGCGATGTCGTACTGCCAAACTGACACGATGAAAAAATGAACGCTCTATAAAACGTCCAGAATATCTGGCCACTTTTCTCGTTTCCAAACACACCGATATCGATATTACTCTCCGCTCCGAAGAGTATTTCAACGCTCTGTATTAAAGCACGTTGTAAAATTCAGCAGCCTTCACCAGCAGCAGCAGCAGCAGCAGCAGCAGCTCCTGGCTGTTTTTTGGTGGTGCGTAAGAAAAATGTTACTCGCGCGCGACATCCGCAATGTTTTAGGGTAAACTTATTGACTGCTCGGAGAAAATTGGAGCTAGTGCTTATCTCTGTTTTCGTGAAAGCACTGTCCATTTGTTGCGTCGCTCCGTAGTGCTCTTCTGTATTTTTCTTTACGGCGGCGGCAGAATCCCGCGAGTGAATATAAACGCTAAGCGAATATTTCGTTCTAGAGATATTGAAAGAGTTATTAGATTTCTCTATTTTGCGCCGTGCATTTTGTTCGCAGCAGAACCGTCGCTTCGTGCCGACCGTGTCTTTCACCGGCGCCCCTGTGTTCCAGTACCATTTTACTTACGTCGGACTGTCAGGTACACACCGAGGATTCCTTGTTAAGATACGCTTTAAAACACTTGAGATTCCTTTGAGGTAGTAAATTTTACATCTATTTACTGCGAGGAGAGATGAAAGTAAATACCAGCGCGAAGAAAACAACTACAAGATTTTAATCCCACTATTCGGTTTAGAAGATTGCTCAATTCTTAATCAGTTCTTGGTTAAAATTCTTCCTAATTCTTTTTCTAATATTAATAATAGCTTTAATATTAACTTCAATAGTAACTTTAACATTAATAATTAACTCCAACATTTAACAATGTAAAACAAATATACTTGAGTAAAATATTTAATAAAATATTATCCATTCAACAACATGTAATTTATATATATATATATGACAAACCAAGACGGAATAGCGGGATAAAGCTATGTAGAACAATGCAAGGCACAGTTAATGCTTCTGACATTCTGTGTACGTTTTAATTAAATTTGATAGGAAGACGGCAAGGATTTAATTCAGGCGCGGTTAGTTCGCGTACTCGATTTATGTAAATTAGCATAGTATAGTCAGAAGTAGGCGAGCGTTTCAAAGTTTCTTAATTATTCGGTAAAATTCGTAAAGTTGGCTAAACTAATTTGTATACAGTCTTTAATGGCTTAGTAATTGGAACGTTTAAAATGTTAAACGTTTAAAATGGGACTTAACTTGACTGTCGTAACTTTAATATACACAGCCATTACGTTCGTTATATTTATCTTTGCGCGATTTAAAAAGGTACCGTCGCATTACGTTGCAATTTTTGTAAACGGACGGCATTTTAAGACGACCCCGGCAGCTACGGGTGCGGAGCGATAAGTCGCGTCTCGTTTTGTAACTGTCGTCAGATTCTTCTACTATCCTCGACAGAAATGCTGCGGGAGCCGTCGTTTAGCGGGTGGGGCAAGCAAATCGGAAATGGCACCGGCAGATAAATCGTCATCACCCGAATCTCCGAAACGGGAAGCGGGCGGTGGTTGCCCATCGTCGAACTGCCACCCATCGACCCGCTATAATTCTCCCGACGCGGACTGCGCGTCGTCAACCGCTTCGTCTTGCTGCCCCTCGCAATGCGGATATTCTCAAGCCTCGTCGCATCGGGCATCCGACTGTCAGCCGTGCGCCCTGAAGTCCATCTTGAAAAAGCGCAGTTGTTGCCAGTGTAACACGAGCCGGAGCTGCCTGTGCCAGCCGATGCCGCGTGGCTGTAATTGCCCGCCGCCGATTCAGGTGGACGCACGTGCTGCCCACGAGTGCTCTTGCGACTGTCCGTCCAGCCCGGAATGCCCTTGTCCGCCCAGCGAACGAAGATTACCAAAGGCGACGGTCAAGTGTCCGAACGCGCGTCTCTGCTGTCCATCACCTCGTTTACCACCCGGTCCCAAGTGCTGCTGCTCGCGCTGTCAACCGTGTCCACCGCCACCCTGCGGCCCAAGCACGTCCTCCAAGTGTCGACGACCCTTACCACTCAAGGATCTTTGCTCGCCGTGTCCATCCTGCCCATCTTGTCGTCCTCCGACACCTTGTAGAAAGCTCACCTTCTGCACCGAGCGTGGCGGCCGATCCTTCTCGCCCTGCACAGGTCAGTCTTGGCGTGGGATCATTAGCGATAAAAGCTAACGAAAGTAGCTGTAGTGAACAAAATGTTAATGAGAGACGAGAATTACACGATAAGAAAGATCATAACTGTTATGTGACAAACTGCTCTGGATCCAAAAATGGATCCAAATACACGAAATGACGAAAACTGCAATTTAATATTAAACGAGAGATCTACATAAAATTCAACATCAAAGACGTTCATTAATTTGAGACCATGAACCCTTCGAAGTCTGTCGATCCCGATTTACGCGACATGCCTGAGGAAAGAGTTGACACTATTTTTAAAAATGCAATGGAGTCTCTTGAGGGATGTAGTTCGAAAAATCTTCGAAGAATTCATACACTTTACCTATTTACGCTTTATCCGACAGCAGAACCAGATTGTTATACATTTCACGAGGAATGTTCACTTATTGGCAGAAACGTGTCTGAGAATTTTGTTTTGGCAAGATTATCGAATCGTATGAAATCATTTAGTAAAGTAAAGAATTTATCAGCGTCGACTAAAACGCTGCTCCGAGCGTTATTTTCCGTGATATTCCGCAAGCATGTATTGAATCCTGTTGGCGGGTGCTTCGATAAGCATCCTAACAACTACACCGACACGTAGGATCGACAGACAACGCAGGAATGGTGAATTCTTGAGAGAAGATACAACAGATGTTAGTAGCTTACCTCGCGTAATACGATTGAACGTTTCAAAACTACCGTATCTTACGATTCGCCACCGTTCAATCTTTTTCATCTAAGTCGTCTAGCGAGAAAGTTGCCAATTTCGTCACTCCGTAACTTGAAATTACCGATCGCAATTTTTTGTAAATATATTTTTTTCAAACGAGGAATCTTATTTTGAAACTGTCTAGACTTATTTAAAATACTTAGAGCTATTGATAATTTTGTTACAACAATTGGCTTTGTTACATTTCAAAGTAACTAACGATAATAGGAATGAAAAAGATGTGAATAAAATTTCGAGAGAATATTTATCTATCAAATATTTCTAAAATTAGTACAGAGAAAAATTATCAATAGCTCTAAGTATTTTAAATAAGTCTAGAC
>VBVR01001218.1:0-26086 GCA_011638315.1 Tetramorium parvispinum | reverse complement strand
GTTCGGAACAAGGAGCTAAACTACCAATTCTGACCTCGGATTTGGATTCAGCAGGTCAAAATACATAGGAATACACTAGTCTAGTATACAGACCAAACCACTTTTTTTTTGTGTGTCTGTATTATCAGAAATGGCGACAATTGCAGATAAAACGTAGCAAGAAGTTGAAACTTTGTAAATGCTAGAAAACTACTGTCCTATTATAGTATCAGTATAAGAAATATGAAGAATCATGCATTTTAAAAAGTATCAGCGTTTTCAATATTTTATATATCTTCTTTATGATGTGTATATTTTCTTACAACAAATATAATTTTAATGAAAAATGCAGCATTTTGTTATGACAAATATATAATTCTAAGTTAATAAAAAAAGCTATAGAATATAGACAGTAAAACAATATGAAATTTGTACTCAGGTAATTTAATTAAATTATCAATTATGAAATATTTATTAATAAAAAACTGATCATTTCCAACTATGGACGAGATCCATTTGCTTCAGGCATAGAAATGTAATTTAATCGATGTAAAGGTCAGTCAGATAAACTGATTAACGTTAACAGTGGTCTCGCACGTAAGGAACTAATCGATAATCCGTGCGATGCAATTTTTGAAGCGCAATTTAGAAAAGCAGGCTGCTTACATAATTCGTAGAAAAAATTATGTGCGTGGATGAAAACGAGTACGTTAACCAGGTGAAGGCGAAGTTACTTTCACGTTACTTTATATTATCGAGAGATATTACGATCAGTCAATCATATTAAATTGGCGAGCTATTTATTTCCCCCCTTGCCGTGAGTTAGATGTACACACATGTACATCTATTTCTTATTATTAGTCCAAGTTGTTAGATGATGACCTTCGTGATATGAACGAACTACGTTCTAACGGTATAAGTGAGTTTCTTACTCGAGGTTAATTAAAAAGATTATATAATTTTATGCCAGACGAAAACAATAAATCATATGCCCATGTCAAGTTAAAATTGAATATTTTAAATTCATTAATTTCTATATAGATATTAATAATATTACAATGTAAGATTACAATCTAAGAGTGGAACGTAGAAATATTGTCAAATATTATTTCAGGATAATTACTAATTATTAGAATTTATCATTTTTCTGTAACTTCCATAAACAGCTTACACACAAGTTCACGAAATTATGTAAATTTATGTAAAGCTGTATAAAGTATCATTATCGTGTGACTGACGCAAGTATCGGATATTTCGGGTTTTTATTTATACCCGCATATACTTAATATCAATATATAACTTTCCTTCTTGTATTATTTCATTGAATATTTATATTTCTTACTCATGTCTTTATTCATTTGACTGATGACGTCGCTTTCATGAACTATCTGTACCTATATTAGCAAAAATTATTCCTTTTTTTTTATTTTGTTTCGCAAGAAAATATAACGCTTTCGTGAGTATATATTATAAAATACTTGACGTTTCAAGTTGTTATCGAATTGTTTCTTCTCATCCAGCCTTATAGAATACGAATTTATTGAAGATTTTCTTGTCAATTTCGATATGATTGGCGTCAATAAGAACACTTTTCTTATCGCCTTTATTTCTCTCGTTTTATAAAATACAAACATTCTAGGTATTTTATCAATTTTATTGTATTTCTTCTGTGCACTTTACCTTTCTCATTACCTCACCTTCCTTCGCCTCGATAAGTATATTTATTGAAAAGATTCTTGTCGGTATTATTAGCATAAGACGATGGTACTTTACCTCTCGAGAGCATTTCACGAAACAGAATAGATGTCCCATCAATTTCGAGATTGTATTACCTTCTTACAATTAGTTGTTATCGCTACAACTTTTATTTTGTAATTTCATGAAAAATTTATTATCTCTCTTGACATATTTCATATATTATTACTAAATATAAAAATGATTATTCGAATTCCCTTGCGTAATGCGTGCGTGCGAACGCCAGTTGGAAAGTTCACGGTCCAAGGAATACCAGCGCAGTCCGGCGCGAGTGCGAATCAATTCAGCAGTACGTGTCGCGGAATTTTTCCGTGACAGACCAGACACCGCGAGAGGTGGATGGAACAGCGCCGTGAACTCGGGAAACGTGACGCGAACGAGGAAATATCGATTCACGGCGAAAGGTGTTCCATCCACAACACCTGCGCGACTTCATATCGATCAGCGTTATTCATGCGTTTTAGCGTAAGCACCGCGCGAATTGGTGGCATGTCTCGCGAATGCGAGGCAGGCACATACATACGGCGATTTCTATTTCCATCGCGAGACAGGCTTTACACGTCATGTATAATATTCCGACGTGTCCATCGGCTACTTCTATATTGTGTTAGATTAATCAGGACTTATAGCGAACGTCTTGTTACATTCTCACATTTCTCAGAATTAAACGTTATAAGTTGAAAACTCTTTACAGCGCAATTTCAAGATGCTATTCAAACAACACATATTATCTGGCGGAGGTTTAAGCTTCAAACAAAATTTGTAAATGCAGGCTTGAGAGTAAAATATTAGACTAAAGGAACTCCAACTAAAAGAATTTAAGAAAAGACTTAAAAGAATTCCAACTAAATTAATAATAGAAATTTAAAAGTAACGTTTTACTTTTAGACATATATTACAATTTTTACAATATTTGTATTATACATTAATAGAGAAATGATAAAAAATGGTAATGTACAGGACACCTAGAAGATTTCAAAGAACATATTGACCTATTTTTCTATTTTTTCCATGATTGAGCAAAACTTTGTGTTAATTAAAAATGTTACAGCTAATTCAAAGCTTATGAATAATTTAATTTAACTCGCTATCTCTCTCGAACATTAAATCCCAATAAACCGCGCAATTGACCACGTAATTATTGAATTTAACATTAGCGTATCTACACCACGTGCATATATATCGACATTATAGATTAACGTGTTATGCTCGTGAACTATTTCTGTCAAATACGTATGGCGGCTTTAGTTCTAGCTACTGGTTTTATATTTCGAACGATATAACATAT
Source organism: Tetramorium parvispinum (assembly GCA_011638315.1). NCBI lineage: Eukaryota > Metazoa > Arthropoda > Insecta > Hymenoptera > Formicidae > Tetramorium > Tetramorium parvispinum. The sequence continues at coordinate 23,064 of VBVR01001218.1, read as the reverse complement.
TTAGTAAACTCGATCTTCTATAGCAAATTATGATGGGGATAGAATCATAATTTCTGAAAAAATCCTTTATCGTCAGTAAAATTATTTATGCATCGCGTATTAGGTATTCTATATTCCATATGTAATAAAAGTGTATATGCAGTAAAATTGCATTATCGATCTTACGATAATAGTTACAGTCCGAGTTTCGTCTTTCACAACTGTTCACCTTGTTAAACCTTTGCGTTCAAAATAGAAATAGAAAATAAATATTTTCAAGAACCGAAATGACTTTGCATTATTAGCACAAGCATGCAATTTCGAAAACTTACTAAATTCGGGAATGAGACAAAATGAAAAAAAACCGATGAACTCGCGATCTGTCGAAAAAGGATCTTAGTACGTTGACGATTCGCTCCATGTTTGCGCGACAAGTCGAATCGTGAAACAATTTATTTGTCGCGGCATGGAATTTCGAGGCGCGAAAACGCGATCGGCGGTCGAGATAGGCCAGAAGAGGAGCATACGTATGAAAAGTGAAAGGAACCTACCGGCGAGCGGGCACTATTTTACTGGGCACTGAATGACTGAATGACTGACTGGCTGACTGCGGATGCTGGGCCCATGTTCCGCTTATATCGGCATGGTACCCCCGTGGAAATCCCCACTCGCCGGGCAAACAAATCAGCCGCGAACAAGTATCTTGTAAATGATCACCGACGACACCAGCGACCGGATGATAACGGAAGATTCTGGACCTCGTGCCCGGCTCCTTTCACGAGTCAGCCAATCAAATGGAATTATGCGTCAAATAGAATTATTATGAAACATGACGATAATTCTGCTACGACGATAATTCGGAACAGCAAAATATTGTTACAAAGTAAAATGTGACGGATAAATATAAGACAGTAGACGGCTGTTTGGCATTTGCGATAATGCCTGATAAAGATCGAAATGCGTGCCATGAAATATTGACCATTATGTCGTAAAATATCTTTCGAGGTGGTTATTATGATAGTTTCGTGGTAGTTTCACATTTTAATATAAAAAACGATAAGAGACAGGAACTTCGTATGTGTGATATTTAGGTATGGCACACGTGACCTCCTTAATTAATGATCGCGCAAATCCGCGACGTAGATTCGGATGAGTTTATTGACTTGGGTGTTAGCAGCTTAGTTTTGATTAGAGCTGACAGTTACAAGGAAGCCAGCAATGCGCCACAACGGGACAACATACGTGCCATTTAGATTAATAGGATAATAGAGAAAAGGATGTTAGATATTCACGAACAGAATTCTCCGATCTGTTCGAGTAACCAGCTGCAATAAGTATGTCACCGACGAACTTGCTTGTATGAAACCTGCCGTCGTCGTGAGCGCGAAATTAGCATTATTAGCGATTCATTAACACTCGTGAAGAAATCACCGAACATTAAACCTGCCGTTTTCGCGTGCAAAATCGATCTCCCGAGCTCGACGATGAGTGAACGTTTTATTCGAAGACAAGTAAATATTAAAGTCTACACACTGGAAAAATATTCTTTTTAAAAACGGACGAATCAAAAAATCTTGTAGAATTAATCAAATATTCTGGTTATTATAATATAACTCAATATTTTATAATTTATAATAACCAGAATATTTGATCAATCCTACAAAATTTTTCTGATTCGTCCATTTTTAACTAGAATTTTTTTTCAGTGCATAAATCGATTATAGAAATTTCAGGATTTCTCTCATTTTATCATTGTTTTTTTTAATAATATTTTTTAAGTATTGAGGTCGCAGTTGTTGTATAGGTGTTCTTATAAATATTACATATTTGAGCATTTTGTTAAGAAAAAACGACTGAAGAAGAAAATAATGACTTTATTAAAGAGTATTTTTTAAAGAGTAGCTGTAACACTTGTTACTAATCAAAATATAATTATTTCACAAGCAAGAGAGAAAATGTCCTCTTTTTACATAAATTAGAAAGAAAGAAAGAGTTTTTTTTAACAATGTTTTTCATTTGAATTACTAATGTAAAGTCTAGTTTTGTGTTCTATTTGCATTTAAAATTTTTTTTATCTTAATCACCGAAAATAATTAACGTTTGAGTCATATATGTATATCTGCCATGGTCATTCAGCTAAAACTCTACTTTACGTAATTAAAACACGAAATAAAAAAAACGAAGTAAAAAAAAGCTTACGTTTGTCCCTCCGGCTATGGTCGCGTCTATCGTCGAGGTAACGTCAAAACCGATACGTCAATTCAAAAGCGATAACATAGAAGAACGTTCATTATTATCGTAATTATCGTGTTGAAAGTAAAAGTGAAACACTCACGAGGATATTATTAGAAATAATTCGTTGCTGCGTCTCTCTTTTTTTCCTTGACGTATCATAAACCAATTATAAGTGATACAACTCCTCGCCGTCATGATTAATCGTGCAATATAATGATGTTGAAATATTATCGAGCCGCTTTGGTAATGTTTTTTACGTTGTTATTTTTCAAAACTTATTCCCGTTCTACGAATTGCATTTTGCATTTGGTGAATTTTTCAACGTGAAATATTAGACGGGACTTACAAATGAAATTTTTTATCTCGTCCAATTTTATAAACATGTTTTTCATATTTTTATTGTTTTGTAACTTATATCTTGGTTTCGCCATGAGAAACATGAATATTAGACTTTCCATTAAAATGAGTTCAATTTAGAATAAAAATTGTTTTGAAATATACTATATAATTATTATTAGTGTTGTATTAAAAATTAGTGCATTAAATTTTATAAAATAATAGACACTTTAAAATATAGTATAAATGTCTGGAAAATTTGAATGACAGTTTTTTAATTTTTAAATATCTTGTCTACATATCAAATCACAGTTTTCAAAAATTATTTATTAATCGTAGATTTATCAAATTTTTTAATTGTATTTTTTTTAGAAGAATGTTGTGTTATGGAAGATTGATCGATCTAGGTGAAAACCTTTATGACTCCGAAGAGCGCCAGTTTTTATTGTCATCGTATCAGCAAAAATCTATGCGATCAAGGTATTTTTAAGTGAATCGAACGAGATTGATGGACGTTTATAGTGCATCTGAACGAAGTAGGGATAATTGTGCTTTGGATTGAAGTCTCCTTTGTGTGCTTGGATTCTCTTTATAAAGGAAACCGGATATTGCATTTGCAGAGCTCTGATTGGCAGTCCGGCTACGCAGTAACGTTTCGCACAATTGGAACTTTGTAATTATTATTTCCGGCCGAATGTGTATATAGATAGAAAATTTAATTAATGGCGCTTCCGCAACGTAAAAATCGGGAAATGTCGCCGGCTTTGTCTAGATTTCATATTAAACCGAGCTGCAAGGAAATGAAAATATCGATGTTTCATTCATGCGCGGTGGAGGAATTGTCATTTTAATCGCAAGCTTTAATAAAAACAAGTAATAACACGAAACAAATACATAGTTAAAGGATATTAAAGAATCTTTCAAGCATTGATTTTACATTTAGAAAGTACCTTATGTGTCATTTATTTTACGTGTGTGTGATTTTTTTCTTTTATTTATTATAATCTATTTTTATTATTATTATTATTACTCAATCAATTTTTTACTGCATATTCAGTATTAATTTTTATTAATCAATTTATTAAAGTTTCTTAATTATTTTTTAATTAAATTAACAGCATTTGAATATTATGATTAATTTTATTGTTATAATATAATATTTTCGCGATACAATAATTACACTACTAGGAACTTTTACTCAACGTGAATTATGTCTATCGATCTTTATCCAAGAAACGTTCGAAGCATTTGCTTAGATAGTCACGTAATTATGGAACTTATCCTTGGAGGCATATGATTGATGTAATATAATGTCTGCGAAATTGATCAGAAATTGCGAGCGCGTATTCATCGTTGAACGCAATGTTCAACAATTACAACCAGTTTGATCTCGGAAATAGCATGGCGCGAGCGCAAAGATATTCACCCTGGCCGACGTGATACGTCGGAAAATAAAAAGACACACGCGACTTCGTAAAACGTCGACGTCGACGTCGAATGTTAATGTGGCTGTCGCTCACAGGAATGGCGCTAGACACGTTGCAGATCAAAAAATAAGAAGAAAACGAAAAGCCCGCTCAACGCGAAGATTATGACATGATTTTTATTCCCCGGCACGGATGGTGAGTGAAATTTTCTGTCGAGAAATTTTTGACATCTCGTTTAACAACCGTAACAGAGGATCCCTCTGGTTATATTTTAATTTTTAGAATCTTTTAGATTGTAAGAATGCACGAATAAAAATGTGTTTCAAATATTTCGAGAAAGAAATCATAATATAATTTTCGTATTTATCGTTTGGATGCCAGTGATTATTAATTAAGTTGTCAGAATATTTAAATTACTAAAAAACGCAAGAATAAAAGACAACTAATAATATTGCCTTTATATTATTGCAACAAGAAGATCAGAGGCTAGAAATTATTACGAAAAATTTTCAGAAAGATTCGATGTGTTTTCAAAAATATTAACTCGCTTGTATGTACATAACATTCTATTAAAATGCACAACTTCTTTCTTCATATTACTTGAACGATCGTGTTATAAAAAATGCACTATAATATATAGCGCACAGTGCCATTTAACAATGAGTGTTTCACATAATAAATAAGTCACCAAGATAATCGCTGCGCTTTTGCACATGCGCCTGATTTTGTATTCACTAACGCGAGACTTATTTAACTTCTTGAAATGTACGGCGTTCCACGTAATATACATCTTCAATATACGACAAATGCTCGAAGAGCATTATCGAATAAAATTCTGAGAAATGCGATATATTGAAAACTATAGTTGTCAGCAATGAAATGAAAAACAATTATAAGATTTAACATGAATGTTAAAATGTTATTCAAATAAAACGACTTAAATTATATATAGGAAAGCAAGTAATAAATAAAATAATACACAAATGTATTTACTAATTGCATTGCAAGCGTAAAAGTAAAATGTAAAAAAAAAGACAAGACAAAAAACTTTAATATTTTATCGTATTTTTTTGCGTGTTCATATTAGTTTTATCTCTCGCTTGATAATATTTTAAACATAACGGTTACGGTTGTTCTAAGGAAAACCGCAAACGGAAAGTCGACTAATATTATAATTTTAAATTAAATTCGAAGGATCTATTAAGAACATTCGATTAATGAAAAAATTGAATTCTACTGCCATGTTGCATATGTATTAAAGTATACTTATAAATATGAATACATCATGTATTAATAATACTTGGCCTCGTTCTCAAGGTAGTTATCTTCCGCGAAAAGTATCAATAAACAAGTCTAAGCCAATGTTAACAAATGCTTCTCGCATGATCCGAAAATACTCAAGCTCGCAATTGTTGCGGAAAATTGCGTGAGATATGTAATTATATGCTGCTTAATTATACGGATAGTTACTGAAACAGCATGACTCAATTTCTCAACAAATGAGTCATAGATGTTATCTTTTAAAATAATACATTTGTTCACAAAAAAACATGTCATCAATTTAAAGAGCGATCAGTAATTTTTTTTGCACATACTCGTAATAAATTTTTATTAAAATTTGCATTGATCGATAGCTTCTTCTTACTCGAAATTTTTTTCTTTTCTTTTTTGGAACGCCGAACAATTTTTTACCAAGCAAGTAAAAGGTAATAGAATTTAAAAATTAATAAGAATTTAAAAGGTAATAAGAATTTAAAAAATTGACATAATTTTATAATTTACTCAGCGTATTATTTCTTTCAACCGCTGCTCTTCTTTTAAATTTCCTTTAAATCGCGATAGGCAACATTCTACAATTCTCTCAACTCTTTCTAATGTCCATTTCTACCAATGCAGATTAACTTTAATTTTGATTTAACATATTTTCTATCTTTTTTTAAGTCCTAAGAATTAGAAAAAGACGAAAAGTAAGTAAAATTGAGATTAAAATTAATCTGCATTGGTAGAAATGGACATAAGACAAATCATTTGACGAATTTAGAGAGAACATTCTTTTCTTCCTTACCTTGCGAAGACTGCTTCCACGTGACCAAGTCTCGTCTACTGCAGACAGCTTCGAGCGCGACACTGCTTTTCCTCAATATTCACTACGTAACGCACGTTATCGACGCACACTCGCGTAGATTATTCGTCTCTAAGCGTCGGGCATCGACTGCGTCTTCAACGAAGAAACTTGGAGGATCAGGTCCGAAAACAGATACGCGAGCTGCGAGAAGACTCGTTCTCTCGTCACCGGCGCCGTTATCGCGATTAAGCGACTTTAATGTCGGTTCCTTTTCAGAGATGGGCTGCTCTCGCATGTACCCGATCGGTCGTCGACCCCCTCTTAGGAATCCCCTCTCAGGTTTCTCGGTGGATTTGCTCGATCTTCTCTCCGGCAACGGCGACTCGCCACGAGAAATATTCCGCGAAAACCTGCCGGTCGTAAGTCTGCGGGCGAACTGCCTGGAAAAACGAGCCGCGATAATTAGTTATAAATATGTTATCTTTTTGACGACACGAGATAACAAATGAAATTAGAATATTTCGCTGTGATAATATTCGAGTTTGTATTCTCAGCTACTGTGTTTTTTTTTTTTGGGAAAACGTAACAAACAACGATAAACACAGATTTTCAAGGTTCAAAAGCCAAATTAAAAAATTGCAAATAAATTGTCACTATATCATTCTTTTTTCTTTAATTTTATCTAAAAATTCTTATCTTTCTGTCATGCAACAGAGAACAATGTTTTTAATTATTTTAATTATTTCCACAAATTTCAGTTGAACACGAAGTGACGCGTGAAATATATCGTAAAATATGAAGCTTGAAATCTTAAGTGCGCTAGTTAATTATGATGAATGATTGATTAATAAGTTAAACCGCACAAACAGGGAAAAGTGTAACAACGTTGACGGTAGCACTGGTTAGAAGAAACTGAAACCTATGGAAAGCAGTTTAGATTCACCTTCCTTGGGTATCCATATATTTTTACACATACCTTTGTCTTATCTCCCCTCTTCTAGAACATTAGTCATTAGAGCCAAGGTTTCATAGACCTTGCGGATTATAGACAAACTATGCTCTACGATCGAATCGTGTCACTTTATAACGTTTCGCCAAGATTTTTTTCACTCTTGAAAAAATGATGTGACTTCACCCTTTTTTGCACTACACTAAAAAAAATTCTGGTTAAAAACGGACGAATGAGAAAAATCTTGTAGGATTAATCAAATATTCTGGTTATTGTCAATTATAAAGTATTGAATTCTATTATAATAACCAGAATATTTCATGAATCCTACAAGATTTTCTGATTCGTTCGTTTTTAACCAAATTTTTTTTCCGTGTAGCAAATTTCGTAAACTGAAGACGATCTTGAATAAAATAGCAATTCTTTCTGTTATTTTTTTTCTGTAAAAAAATTCCGTTTAATAGATGCTGTTGATTGTGAGACTAATCAATTAAAATTTTCTAAGAAATTTTTTCCAAATTTTTTTCTGCATTAAAAACAATTGAAAGTTTTCCTCCGATGCTCGATGCGAATTAGCGAGAGAGGTAAATCCTGATAGATTGACGACTGATTTAAACAATGATAATTAAATATTGCCAACAACGAACGGGATGATTGACAAGGTTCTCTTATGCAATAATCCCTGTCGATCAACGCGAAAACTAATCGCTGGTCCGATCCCAGGATTTCTTTCGCACACTCTTTGACACTGCACACATTTGTGGCGATGCGCTATAAAGTGGCAATGGCGTAGACGTCGGCGTCACGAAATTACGACGCACCTTCACGCTTCGCCGCCTTGACCCTGCGGATTTCTTCTGCTGCAAGATAAAGATTACCTTGGTCGTTTCGAGGTGCAAGTCTCCAGCTGTCAATCTTTAAAACGCATATTGCGGAATATCTCTGAAGGTAAACTTCGGCAATTAATAACGCTACGTTGCTCGAACAGAGATAAATATCTCGTAGAAAGTCTCTACCACCTTTTGCAGAAAATTAAGAGTGTATGTATTATTATCGTTGCGCTCAACGTCGTAGAAAAATCAGCATTCGTGTCAATCGTGACGCAATTGTGAATAATTGTGTTAATTTCTAACATCATAAGATATAGAGAAACTTGCGTGAACAGCATCCTAGAACTTATATAAAATCTATATCTCGAGATATCTCGGTGAAGATATGAATTTAATGAAGGTTTTCGTTGTTTTTTTTATTAATTTTGAATTGTTTAATTCATTATAACTGTTCTTATCTTATCATATTATTTTAAATATTTATTTAAAATAATATGATCAAATTTATTTAAAATAATATGATCAAAGGAACTTGATAAAATAAAATTTAGTAAGAACAGTTATAATGAATTAAACAATTCGCTATTGTATATTTGTAAACTATTTAGTAATTTAGTAATTTAGTAAAAAACAAATAGTAAACTATTTGTAAACTAAATAGTTTACAAATATGCAATAGCGATCGCCATTAGTTTAATAATCGCTACGAAGGTCAGCTGCAATCATCGTCACACAGCGGAAATATTTGGATAACTGCAATTTTTTATTTTATTAACGCTACATGTGAAACAAGTTTCATTAGCGTCTTCGGTTAAATATTTAACGTCATCTCTCCTCAAATTGACGGCGAATTACTTAGCGAATTAATGGCAACGTTCGTGTCGTGTTCTGTCAATAGATATTAAGGCCTCTTGGATTTGCGGCCTAAGTCTCGTCAGGTCGATACGTTCGAATTCACTCATTAAAATTATATCTCTCGAGGGCCGTCTTGAGGACGCCTACTATTTCTATCTAGCCGTGCTTGACCTACACTCGGATGTGGAGACTTACACCGGGTCTACAGCCTCCGCCTCGTGTCTCTTCTTTTCCTTCTTTTCTTCGTCCCTTCCCCCTTCCCCTCGCTCCCTCGTTGTTTTCCACGGACGAGAGAATTTTATTGTCACGCATAATCGTAAATCATCGTTTTAACGCGATTAAAAATCCGCGTCGCCCGCGTCATTTCCTGGGATCGGATTATGGCATCCTCGGAATTGAAGAACGCACCTCGCGGATCGTTAGCACGCATCGTGGAATACGCGGTTCCGCTGCGGCTGCGGCGACATTTTGGTTCTCGTTCGTGCATGCAAATGCGGATGATTGCAACCATGTAAGTAAAACCTCGCATACCGCGTTTGGAATACTCGGGGGAGACGTGCAATGTGAAGCTGGCGTTTGATTTGTATGAATAATTCGCCGAAGCCTTATGGCAAAAATTTCATAAAGTACATATCATGGTAACGGGAAAGAATCGATTAATATTCATGGTGATATCGAATTCTCACGACATTTATTAGTTTTTTAATATTTAAATCAGGTACTGTTAGTTAGGGATATCAACATATTTTTGCCGATAGGATTATTATTTATATTTTCATCGGTAACGTGAGGTTCGAACAACTACTTATCTTTTTTTTCAAGCGAAAATGTTTTCATCAATTGCAAAATAGTGTATATATAATATAGCAGTAATAACAGAAACAGTTCTACATATTTTGAATCTCGTTTCAACTCCCCATCTAAAATTTAAAATACCTCAACCATATAGATAAGAGTCTATCGATTAATCATCAATTTCCATTTCTTCCTTTTTTTCATATTTATTCTATCTATATTTATTTGCAATATTTTTCGACAAAGTATAATGCTTCGAAAATAAATTATACTGCTCCGAAAATAAATTACATTTTGCATTTGAATGACACTTCAAAGATTAAACACAAATTATATACACCGGAGTGAGTAACCATGTTACAGCGCAGTTAATTAATTTCGCTGTGTTCTGTAATTTCACTCCTATCCGAAAATTATTCGGATCAATTACCACCCTCTACGATGATGAAGCATAGCAGCGGCTATTATCGTTCCGGCCGGTTAACCACGGTTAACCACGAAACTTGTTCGTTTTCGCAGTTTTTCACGTTCGCTTTGGAGTTACCTAGATGACTGTGTCGAGATTAGTCCGCGGTATTAACCTCGGAGTACAAGCGATCCGTCAGCCCGCAGCGAGAGGCGCCCGCGGGGCACGTCTCGCTTTCACTTGACTGGTCTCGCGCGTGGGCCACGTGCATCGGAGAACTGCACACGGCGGCGGCGGCATGTCGAGCACAACGATGCACCGAACCGATGTGTCTGACGGCAAAAGGGAAGAAGGCGGGACCGGCGTTTCGCGTACGTAATCACCGATCGCGGGCCGATAGCGGGGGCCGTTCCGCGAGATCGCGTCTCGTTAAATCGGTATCGCTCGCCCGCGATCGGGACCCCCTGGTGTCAAGGCGCCTCTCGGGCTTAGCGCCCAAGTACAACCTGCCTTGTCCTCGTCGTGACTCGCCGATGACGCAACGCATAAATACACGCCACGGGGAATCGAACCGGTGGCTTCTAGTTCTACCTCTGCTGCTGCCGCTGCCGCTGCTGCTGCTGCTTCTTCTTCTTCTTCTTCTTCTTCTGCGAAGAGAGCAGTCTTCGAAGAGCGCTGGTCCCGGAGGCAGCTCCCTTGATCAGTACGGCTCCCCGAGATCGTTATCGCGAGAAGTGGAGGACTCTCGGGCTGCCAGATCTCGTGGCAATCGAGTCGAGAAGAAGGAGGTAACAGCAACTGGGAGAAGAAGGAAGGAGAAACGCATCGGGCAGATCTTGGAAACGCCGTTGGGTCCTACCGTCAGACCCGTTTTATCCTCCGATCGACTTGGAGAACTTGTCGCGAGGACCAGATCGCTGCTGAATCCTCCCCCCGACGCACCCTCGAGGCTCCTAACTCGCGACATGTGGCGACTGCCGATAGTGATCGGTATGATTGCGATCGCGAGGGCCGGGCCCTACGACAGGACGGCGGACTCGGTGAACGACAAGACGGCGGATACGGTGAACGACAGGACGCTGTTCATCAGGAGCCTGCCGGGTTATCCTGGGACCAGAAGCGATCTCTACGAGGTCTACATGGAACCGTATTATTTTGTATGTATTTATATTTTTTTTTGCTTTTTTTTCTCATCGATATTGATGAATTTTCATCGATTTTTTTTCATCGATAGTGATGAAGTTTTTTATGACGTTATACGTAATTACAAGGTTTAAAAAGTCCATTTTTCACACACATTTTCTTCATTTTTCATGCAGTAATTGTATTTAATTTGTGACGGAATTTATCATTTTCATGTAATTGCTGGCAAGATTGGAATTCGATATTAATCATCGCATATTAATCGCCAAATTATCGCGACATATCTGTTTAATAATTCAATTTAATAATCTAATTTAATTTCTATAAATACTTGATTGAAGCATCATTGTATTATTATTGTAATATTATTGTGATAATTATAAAGAAGTATTTTCAGTTTCTATTTTTGAGAGAAAATGTGACCAGTCTTACGAATTCTTTATCACACTTTATTAAAAACAGTGAGAGCAGAAAATTAGTTTAGCAAAACAAACGTAGATTACAACACCACAGGGTGATTTACAAATGCTTAAATACTTCTAAACGTTAGAAAAAAATTAATGATTAGTCCTCGTGGCTAGTTTTAATCATATTTATACCCTGAAAAAAAATTCTAGCTAAAAACGTACGAATTAGAAAATCTTGTAGAATTGATCAAATATTCTGATTATTATAATAGAAATTCTGATTATTAAAATAGAACTCAATACTTTATGACTCATAATAACCAGAATTTCTATTATTTATAATAACCAGAATATTTAATCAATCCTACAAAATTTTTCTGATTCGTCCGTTTTTAACTAGAATTTTTTTTTTAGTGTATAAAAAAACTTTATTGAAAAAAGTTCTAATTTTTGATTGGATAATCGTTAACCATTAATTGATTTCACTCCTCTCACTTTGCTCTAAATCTCACACGGATCTTATCGTGACCTGAAACAGATTACGTAATCTTGTTAGACTTGTGCGAAAATGTTCAGTGAACATCCTTTCACTTTTGTCTCAAACTTTAGCGGAGTTACTCCTCTTATATCGCCATTCATCGAGCTTCGATTTCCCTCGATTAAGCTAACGCGTAATTTCGGTGCTCGATATGCAATTACTGCATCTCAACGCTTATAGTAATCGGTATCGTCATATTTACAGTCTTACGTGCAAATAACAGCCGTTACGAACATTTCCGTTCGGAACGTTATTGAGGTAGCAATCATCTGTCATTCGACATTATTTGCAAGACGGTGAATCGAGAATTATGTAGGATGCAAAACAATTTATTATTCGTATGGATACAGACGCATGAAGGAGAACGAGTCACATTAACTCGTTTTTTACTAATACATATCTTTTAATGAGAATTGTTTGCACCGATAAATCGAGCAATGTGTATTCACATATATTTGCTTATTTCTACCGTCATTCGCAGAAATAAGAATCCCACAAAAATCTTATGCAGTTTTTCTATTCTCCACAAAGGAAGAATATTAAAATATTTAATTAAATTTTATTTAAATAAAAATAAATGACTGTATATTATATATATATATACATATATTTATAGATCACTGTGGTGGTCTTCCCTACATCTGTGTTGCTGAACTAATTTTCTGCGCTCACTGTTTTTAATAAAGTGTGATAAAGAATTCGCAAGGTTGGTCATTTAAAATTTTCTCTCAGAAAATAGAAAATGAAAACATTGCTTTATAATTATCACAATTATATCGCAATAATAATACGACGATTCTTACTCTTATTATATATTCATTCGATTTCGTTTAGCGCGGAGACGGCGCATACGCGTCGTTTTAAACGACGCTCCATCCGCAGCATCATTTCTCTTTCCTGCATGCATCTGCGCGTAAACATTTCCACACGCGCGTGACTTCGTCACCGCTCTGCGACGAGAACGTGGCGATACAATTCATCGGCTCGTCCATCGGCGCGTCTCTCTCTATCATTAGTCATTAACCACATAGTCCATCTTTAATACGCGGAAATTTGCATAATTAGCCATTAAGTTATTTAAACATCGCGAAGGACGCCGACTCGGTGCACGTCGTTACGCTACGAGGACGCTTTCACTACAAAAGTGAAGCCGCTCTTCGCCTATGTCCCGTGCAATTCTAACGAACGCGGCGATTCACTCCGGCCGACCTTGCGCGTAGTTTCTAGCTCCGCTCCGTCGTCGCCGTAGATTATACCCCTGGTCGCATTGGTAATTGCAGATTTCACCCATGAACCTCGCTTAAACGAAAAAGAAAAAAAAACACAGACGAAAAGAGAAGAAGGGGAGGGAAGGAAAATAGATAAGATTCGACATCCGCACGAGTCGCGCGGGGTGAATCAAGGTGAGCGCAAGAGTGGCGCAACTCTAATGCGTTCCAGTTGGTAGATCAAATTAGATAGGAAGCACACCGTTCCCGAGTGCGCTACATAGTGTACATCACTCGTACACGATTCGCGGACGCGTCATTATCAATTTCCGGTCTTCGCGTTCCTCCCGCGGGACTCCGCTCGCGCGGCAGCATTTATGGATTAATCGAGCTATAATCGAGCTGTAACAAATTGCTTCCGTAGATCCTCGGTCACGTAGATTTTCCTTCTGTCCAGAGTCGCCAGTCTATGAATTCTCGATTGAAAAAGTTATTGAGATATTCAAATTTTTCGGATATTTTAATGTTTTATGTGCAACGCCCAAAAAAAGAACAATATTTTACATTCAAAGTGATTTTTTCTATAATTTCATATTCTGAGTTTACTGTTTTACAAGAAACATATTCCTTTTTCAATAAAGTGAAAAATATTTTTCTCTCTTAAATATTTTTGTTTATTCTATTTTTTTTCTTGATTTCAAAGGATTCTTTTTGAGGTCAATATAAGAGTAAAATCCTTTAAGATTTAAAGGACTCCATGTATATCAAAATTATTTTTCTCTTTTGGAAGGGGGGGGTTAAATATATTATACTGACAATGAGATAAAAATATAGTTACTTTTGACCTCAACCATAATTTTATAATTATCGTTAGAAATATTATAAAATTGTGGTTGAGGCCAAAAGCAACTGCACTGTAAAAAATTAGTGTAAAATTACATATAATTTTGAGACACACTTAATAGTTTTAAATAAATTTATTTCTAATTTTGCAGTATAAAAATAAAAATAATTCGCTAATTTGTTTTTTACAGTGTATACACAATAGTGAATCTCACAATTTCTATAAAATTACACGTAATTGTGAGATTCACTACAATACTTGTAAAATTCTACGTATTTATAATTTTACAGTCAGAAGTAAAAATAAGTTTTTAATTTCTTAATAAATTTTTTACACTGTATACACTTCAGTGTAGACAAATTTTGCGCTATTTATCCTACTCATCTTTTTGTCGAATAAAATCTTTCGTTAAATCATTACTTCCTTCGTGGCAACTTCTCTCGCAATCTATTAACATTCGAGATAATCATAATGATTTTTTTTTAATTTATAGGCAGTCGGTCTCAAGGCCGTGGTGGAGATGAAAGCTCTCGATGAGGATGGCTCGCCGGTGGACGGGCCTCGAGGGATGCTGACGCTGGAGCAGTTTCCCGAAGGGGTCAGGGTCACGGGCAACATCACAGGGTTAAATCCGGGCTTGCACGGATTTCACGTGCACGAGAAGGGGGATTTGAGAGGAGGTTGCAATTCGGCTGGCCCGCATTTCAATCCGTACATGGTAATGAAGCCATTGCAATTCTAAATTATGCGCATCGCAATCAGTTTCTGACATGAATAAACATTCTTTCATTATAATATAGAAACACAGTACGGTAACGGATTTCATGTTACGTGTTCGTTCCTGCGTCTCTCTTGCGTCGATTGATCTATAAAAATTATAAAAAAAACATTTACAAGTGCTACAGAGATCGAGGAGATAAAATTCAGCGAGATACCTAGCGGGATCATAAAAAATTCATTTAAACTTTCCCGTCAGTCTCCGCTCTCGCAAACATGAACTCGCAGACTGAACTTTTTCCTTGACCTTTGAGAAAACTAATTCGAAAGTTGGGAAAGTTAAATTTTCAGATAAATTCCCCCTCAGATAATTTCAGAGAATTCCTCTCACTGGGGAAAAAAAGAAAAAAAACAAAAACAACCGGACCATCATAGTCGCGCCGAACTCTCCGAATGCAAATGAGACACGATTAACGAAAACTGATAGCCTCGCGCCTCGCGCGGATTGAGCCGTCGCGATCTCCCCCGATAACGCACTCCCTCTCACCGTTCGCCGTTACGGTAAACGAAGAGTGATTACGTTTCAGGTGAATCACGGCGCACCGAGCGATCCGTTACGTCACGTCGGCGATCTCGGCAATATTGAGGTCGGGGAGGACGGAGTGGCGCATATCGACGGCATGGATCACTACTTGAGCCTGCTGGGCGTACGGGGTGCGATCGGCAGGGCCCTGGTGGTCCATGCGAAACCCGACGACCTCGGCCGCGGCGGTACCGAGGAGAGCCTGAAGACCGGATCGTCGGGCGATCGGGTCGCCTGCGGCGTTATTGGCTTCTTGTAGAAGGATCTTATCGGCGAACGGCGAATTCGGCTACTGCATGCACTAAATACGCCCTGACAGCTGCCGTACTCAACTCGCGAATGAAAAAAAAAAAAGATACTGCGTAGTGCGCAATATTCCTTGTGTATATTTTAACGTACACAAGCGGACTTTGGTGAATAAGACGATGCATACGTATTTTTTTGCTGAGAACCAAATGCCTTTCTATCAGAATTCATCGTAATCGAAATATCGCTGTTTTTATACTTTTTTAAATATTAATATTTGAATAATATATTTGAATAAATATATTTTGAATATCGGCTTTTTTTTGTTAAAATGTGTAATTAAAAAAGAACAATTATATTATAGATATCTGTTATGTTTATTCGTTTGTTACTAATGAAAATAGCACAAAAAGCTGTTTTTAAACTGGATATACGTAAAATAAAATAGAATTAACATGAATGTTATTCAAATAACGAAATTATTATAATGTAATTAATGTAATTTTATTCAGTTAAAACAATTATTTGTAATATATCTCGTTTATAGCTAAATTTGTGTATAACAGCCTGCAGATTGTGCGCACTAGTGCATCCACCCAAATTCGCTAAAAGAGATGTTGCGTATCGCAACTTCGTTCATTACTAATTTAATTGCGCCCATTTGTACCGATCAATAAATCACGAATGTAATCGAGCACCTATCAAACGCATTTTGCATTTATTTAGTTCTTTGCTCTCTAGATTATAGAAAAAAAAGAAAAACTATTTCAATAAGGAAGATTATTAATAACTTAGTTTTCATCTTTTTTGCTTTGTGCGCTTAATGCTAAAATAATGATAAAATAAAATATATGTATACTAATTAGTAATTATATTAAATAATAACAATCATATTGTCAATATATATAAAAGTTCTTCTAAATATAAATATTGACAATATTTATTTAAATATGTGTGTGTTTAGATAAATTATCGATCGAAAGTTTTTCTCTACCACGAAATTTTGTCCACGAAAATAAAACTATTGTCTACGTCACGATCAATCAGGAATTTAACAAAATTTCAATGAAGAATTCATCTCGGAAATTGAAACGTATTTGTCGCAATAAAATTTTATTGTAATAGCTTTCGTCGTCAATGCATTTTTCGGTAAAGTAAATACGACAATACACAATATATAACCAGACAAAATACATGATCATAAAAGGGCAATCAATGATTCTCGACAAACAGTTCAAACTGCAAAAGTTTCCCGATCTTCTGTCGTACGCTATTTACTTTTATACGCGTACAAAATTAATATACGATTAAAACGTAGCTTAAGAGGAAAAAAGAAAAGGACAAAATTACAAGAACGAATCGTCGAATATTCTACACGGACGGATCGTTCGCTTCTTCTGGGAGTCCCAAGGGATTCGGGATCCGAGGTAACGAGAACTCCGGACGAGGTCTCCAGGGTAGAAGTTCGCTGAAGTGACGAATCCGTTAGCTCGTCCTCCTCGTCGACGGTGTTCCCGAATGCAGCAGGTATCCTAGGGGCTTCGACGAAGCTCCGCGCATCTTCTCCACCGCTGACGGCCTTACGGGCTCGCCCATCTCCTCGAGGGCCTGCAGCATCTTGCTCACCACTTCCGGCGGTGAGGTCCTCCTCGCTCCCGGCGCGTCCGGTCGATGCTGGAGGTCGTTCTGGCGTGGCTGCCTCGGCAGGCTGAACGTTTGCGGTTGGAAATGCACTGCGAGGACGTTGAACTATCCATTTAAGCACTTTATGTCTCGTCGTAAAGCTACCCCCGGGTCTAACAATATCGATCGTTTCTGCTTCGGTTTACGCCGTCGAGAGCGCCGAAAGCGAGCCAAGACAATAAAACGATTTTTACTGTTGCCAAGATTAATCGCCCGCGATTTCTCATTCGCTATTATGATACTCGCATTTTGCAAATTCGACAATATATCTTCGGATTAATTTATTTCTTGAGATGTGCCATAGAATTGCTACAAGTTCCTTATTTCTTAAATTCTTTCTCATTGATAAATTAATAAATCGTAATGCAAAATTCTTCATATATTATATAAAATTTTAGCACATAATAAAATTAATAAAAGTCAATTAAACAGTTCATTATGTATAAAAATATAATTAAAAATTTTTAATATCATAAATCAAACTCTTAAATTTTTTCTGTTATCTTGATGAATATTTAAATTAATTTTTCAGCAGTTAATTTATCGATATATTTTCTAATCTTATAGAAATTTTACAATTTTTTTTCAAGTTATATACAATTAGAGGTAAATTTGTATAAACAAATTGTGTCAAAATAAATTACGTAAAGAAATCAATGATCACTTTGCGCTCTGGCTATTTTTATAATACGATACAAATAAAAGCTCTTTTCACTGGTTAAAGCGAACTTTTTAAAAAAAATGCACTTCTCGCAACACCGCGGAAACGGGGATGACTATCGCTACATTACTAGGAACATCCAGGACATCGTAATCGGAAATGTCATCCAAATCATCCGCATCGAAATTATTGCGGCCGCATCTAATGACGAACTGTATGCAATTGATGATTAGCCTTTTTGATGATCTCCACATAATCATGCGCGAACATTTTGAACGGGATCGCCGCGAGTAACGATGCGCGAATTATATTGTGGTTTCGTGTCATATAAATGTTGACAGAAGTGGTTGGACAAATATACACAAATGTATATACGTTGAAGTTCGTTACATGGGTACAAACATGAACTTGTGCATTTAAATCTAATAACTGATAGAACAGTGGCTGTTTTTATCAATACTTTTTTATTCAGAAAGTTCGCGTTATATTTAAATTACAGAGAAACTCTTATCATTTTTATTTAATAGAGTAGAAGTTTTACAATAATATCGCGCGATAAAATAAGTGTAATTTGTACTAACGTGATTTTTATTATTGTGAATTATAATCTTCTGGAAAAAGAACCCTGCACAAATCTTATGGAAATTGGGTTTCGATCGAATCGTCTGAAATTTTCAGAAAAGTTAGTTTTTACCATGCTAATCAAAAACCATAATGGCTTTTGATTAGCCTGGCAAGAACTAACTTTTCTGAAAGTTTCAGACGATTCGATCGAAACCCAATTTCCATAAGATTTGTGTGGGATCCTTTGCTATAATGTGAAATTTTAATTCATTCAAATATATTTAAATTAATTGCAATTAAATTACATTAAATGAATCAACTGCATAATGCTTGAAGAAAATCAATTTTACAATTTTTAAATTTTTTTTAACCGTACCGAATAATAAGATATAAAATTAAAATATCGGAATGCCTGTATTAACGTGCTACATTTAAATCTGTTAAGAATAGATGTCCACGTTATTTTGAAATTTTGAATCAAGGCTACATCAAGAAACTAATCTTACATATAGACATATGATCTCGTAAAATGAGCAGAATATTGATCGGTTTCAAAAAGGTAGAAAAGTTTATATACTGAAAGTAAAGAATATCTTCAATGTTACTATCGCCTGCCTCTTCCTCTACCTCGGCCACCCCTGCCACCTCTGCCGCCTCTCGCGCCGCGACCTCTGCCACGGGCAGCACCTGTAAACAAATAGTATAATTAATAACGAAACTAACGAAAATTTTTGTTGGATGATGTTAAAAACATAATTGGATAAACATTTATTGGATTAACCCTTTCAATGCTGGAAATTTTTAACAAATAAATTGTGCGGAATACTTGACTGTCTGTAGCGTACTTCAACTTTGAATACTTTGATTTATATTAAAATCAGATGCATAAACGCATCCATAATGTTAATATTCGATTCAGTAAACTCAGCTATAGTGTGGATATGTTTATACAGGCACAGTATTGAAATATAACAAATATAAACAGTAGATGTGCGACGTACCTCTCGCAGCTTCCTTCTTTTTGGCCTTGGCTTTCGGTGTATCATCAATAAGCAATGTTTCCAAGGGAAGAGAATCAGGTAGAATGTAATATCTAATATTGTTACCCCGCAAACTGAGAGTCTCTAACTGTATAGTATCGCGATTCTTTATTGTCATTTTCACTGTTTTCAAGTGTGTATTCATCGCAACGTCGACACCTGGAACAAAATAATTTATAATTCTCTAGCCGCAATAGTGTGTTCTTACTGTTAAATATTAGAAATTCTCTAAAATATGAAATAATCTGCCATATTGGTGTGACTAATTTTATACCGACACACAGCATCTCAATTTTTAACCTGACGCCAAGTTGCAATCAAAACATCGACAAACTTTGACCTACCTGTGATTGTGCCAGTAACTTGAGTGCCATTTTTTAATTCTATCGTCACAGTCTCATGACTGAGTTTCATCAAAAATCTGCAAAAGCAAACAAAACGTTAATCCTCCGAGAAATATCTACGTTTTCGCGCAAAAACATTTAAAGTATAGGTTAGGTTATTCGCGCGTAATCGTTCCTAATTTCTCACAGAAAGTATACAGACGGGTCGTTGCACGCGTGGAAAATACAATTTCCTTGTAACGTCTTCTTTAATTATACACATTTTCACGTATCATACGTACCTTACTAGCTTCATAATGCGGCTAGATTAATTACTTTACGGCCGATAGTCTACCGATACCGGCGGATACCATGCGTGATGCGTGAGAACGCGGAGAAAACAGGGAAGCCAACCTCTTGAAATAAAAGGACAATTTATAGCGCCACTACGCAAACGCTTGAAATATCAATTGTGATCAATTGTGTCGAGTCATATTTAATTCACAATTATATGTAGACAAATGGAATGCATATTTGCTTATTTACGTTAATAAGAATGCTCTAATATTCTTTTCAAATTCGTATTTAAATAAATTCAGACACACATGTATTTTTCGTATCTATATAATTTTAACATGTGTATGTTGATCCTCTTTATTTACACAAGTCACAATTGGAGTGAAAAAGTTAATCAACAAGTATGTACAAAATAACATTGTCAAACGTACTCTGAAATTTTCTTTTCGTACTGTTTTCGAGAAATACAAAAGAGACTAGACGACTGTACATTTCTCGTGCGCCTTGGCGTTAATTAGCTTTAAGATCGTCGACATTCTTCCTCCCGATCCTACGTCGAAGGTTCGCGGGAAGGCGGTGCCCGGTGGCCTGTTGTACAGCAGCTGCATGCTCTGCTCCCACTTCACAGGCGACACGATTTGCTTCTTCAAATATTTCTGAATTAACGCCGTATTGCCATAAGCATGTCCCTTGCAATTTGAATAGACTTGACACCTAAAACTATCGAAGCTTATCGTGTGGAGCATCTTGCCGAAGGACTTGAGCGCCGGTTCCATCAGCATCGTGTGGAATGCGCCCGATACCGGGAGCCTGGTTAACTTGGAGAGTCCGTATTTGCTTCCGTTCTTCTCTATGTACTCGAGAGCCTCCTTATTCCCCGCCAGGATCTTCGATTGAGTGTACAAATATATCGCCACCCTGCAAGAAAATCCTTTCTATAATATCTAACGTAACATCACGTCTCTATTAAGTGTTTATAAATTGTCACTCAAACTCAAATGTGTATCCAGTAAACACAAAGTAACAATAATGTAACGTCAATGTTATAATTTCCCACTCAACAATATAACTGCAATGTAACATATAATATTATATTGTTGAGTAGGAAACGTTACATTACTGTTACTTTGTGTTTACTGGATTATTATCAGAAAGAAAAAAATATTTCTTATACACAAGACATGTTACATACATGTTACAGTAGTTATATTGTTGAGTGAGAAATTTTAACATTGATGTTATATTACTGTTTGCGTTTACTGGGTAATAATTTAATTTCATTGCATGAAGTGTAATTACAAAATCTAAATATTATTAATATTGCAGATAATACTACAAATATAAATACTATAATATTTTCAAGCCTATAGGGGGAGTCGATTCTGTATCCTTTAAGAGTGAAAATGTGAAAAGTGAGCAAGTTTACTAGATGTCGATCACGGAAATTACAAATATCCTAGTAAATCTGCTTGCTTTTCACATTTCCGCTCTTTTAAAAGATACATAATTGATCCCCAAGCATTAAAAGTCCATAAAAGTGCTCAATGAAAAAAACGAAAATCTATCAAAGAAGAAGAGAAATACGTAAAAGAATTCATACAATATTATTGATATAGCATGCAACAAGAAAGCACAATTCACGAATGCACAAAACGATTCTTACTGGCAAACCGGCACCTCTATCCCGCAATCTTGCGCCCACTTCTGAGCATCCGTACACGCCTTCGATATTTCAGCCTGTGGAGTACAATGGACCGACAGCATGCCCTGGGGAAACATCTCGGAGGCGTACTGCATCGCGGCGCCTCTCACGGAGACCAGTCTGATGCCGTCCTCGAAGGACAAAGCGCCTGAGAAGATCAGGGCGGTCAGTTCCCCTACGCTATAGCCTGCGGCCACCTTACACGTGTCGAATACCCTGGGTCTCTCCTCGCGCAGTTTCTCCAGTGCGGCCAGCGAGCTCACTACTGTGGCCGGTTGATTGTAGCGGGTCTGATCCAGCTTTTCCTGCGGACCTTTCAGGCAGAGCTTCAGCAGATCGTAGTTCAGAATCTCGTTGGCCATCTCGAACAGCTCTCTCGCCTGTGGAAAACCCAGGTACTTTTGCACCGTGCCGACCTTGATGGTGCCCTGACCTGGAAAGAGCACCACTGAGGTGTCCAACGGGTTGATCTTCGGCTTGGCGACTTTCTCGACGGAGGTCGGGGCATCAGCCGGGTAAGGGGTCGTCGACCAATTCGTGTCCTTGGCGTCGCTGTAAGTGGCGGCATCCTTCAGGAGGCGAGACACGTTCTCCTCACCCGAGGGAATCTCGTCGCTCGTGGCGGGTTTGTCTACCTGCGACTCGTCGGTTTTCGACTCACTACCACTCTCGATTCTCGATGCAGCGGAGTCAGAGAGTTTGTTTACCTGTCGCAGGGTTAACAGACGACTTAGGCTGGGAGTTGTTTTACTGGCTAGAGTTCGGCGGAGCATCGTTAGTGACAGCATTGTGATTAACAACGCTAATTCAAAATATGTTATTCGAGATGTATTCCATTAGCTGTCAGTTTTTAACGTTGATTCTAACGTCGGCTCGCGATCACGTGTGTCGCATGGCTAATCTACAACACATGCACGACCGGCGTCGAGAAAGCTTTCACGGAGAACAAACAAGAAACAAGACTTCGAACGTATAGTATCTAGATATTCATATGGTATGTTGGTTCGAAAAGGAACTGGAAACGTTATTTCAGAACTCTATAGCCATCTTGAAAATTCTAAATATTATTAAGTGGGATCTACATGATCAAGTCTGTAAAAATTGTTGTAAATATATTGTTGAAAAAATCTAAAAAAATTTATATATTATTTTAATTTTAATTTATATGTTATTATAAAATTTATATATATTTAAACCTTCTACTTTACGATCAAATTGTGAGAAATAGTAT
>VBVR01001217.1:0-33045 GCA_011638315.1 Tetramorium parvispinum | reverse complement strand
ATATATTATATATTAGATTTTTAAATTAAAATGATGATAACATTTTTTTGCATCCATTCCTATCTGAGTATACAATTAAGAATAAAAAAAAGAACATGAGATATTATATATTAGCGAAATAAATTGAAATTTAACACAAATAATTCTACATTTTAGAAAGCACTTGGTTTGAGGTATTAGAAATATATGCTCTTATTATAGTTATTTAAACATTGCACTCCATTTAAACCGAAGTGCAATTATACGCAATTGTACAATTTAGATAGTAATAATATTTATCCTAACTGCATAAAGTTAGGTCGAGCACATAGCGATATATGACATCAAGACATTTTGAGACACACTCTTATATTTTAGTTTACATCTAAGTTTAGTGTTGAATGTGCTCGTTTGATTTTAGTCTCTTTTTATATTAAATTATTATACTATACATATCACTAGATTGCAACTAGAACAATAAATGTCATTCTGAAAGAAAAAACGAGGCAATATCGCATAATTTTAAATATATTTATATGTATGTAAAAATATATATATTTCTTATTTCTTTCGTTTGTAGAGAACATTAATAGTTCTCTAATAAAAAAAGAGGATTATGTCCATGTCTAGTGTTAAACGGACAATGTAAAGATGTTCTAGCGTAGTAAATTATGTTTTTCCTTGTTGACTCGCAAATTCGAGACTACGACAATTTCCCCAGTAATTTCACGCAATTAATAATATTGTACGTATCATTGGTACTCCTTTCCGGCTTGAGTCACAGTCTTGAGGTTTGCTGGCGATGAACGTCGCGAATCCTGTTTCGCAGCGGTTCACAAGATGAAGCGGAAAGCGTCAAAGAGTCCAAAATACTCTCGCGTACTCTTAAATACTTCCGCAGAGATCAGTCTTATATAGAGCCCATCATCGAGCTCATTTCTATGTTTTTTTCACGCTTTCTTGTAGAATATCCTCTTGATGATTTCCTTCCTTTCCGGAGACACGAGCGCCAGCGGCGTCTTCCCCTGTCGGTTTTGTATGTTCGTCTGGCCTCCGGCTTGTATCAGGAGCCGACAGACCTCCTTCTGCTTCTCCAAGTTTACGGTATTTGAGACTGCCGCGGCCATGTGCAGCGGCGTGTTGTACATGTAGTTGGTTTCGTTCACGATATTTGAAGTAAACTTGCACAGCAACACCTACGGAAACGCGACAAAAATAATCTAAATATAATTGGCATGAAAATCGACAGCGTCGCTTTTAAAATGTAGCAAAGTGTACATGTCAAATAAATTTTCAATGCGTTAAATAATTTGTATTAAGAATATGGTACTATGCATAATTTATCTTTAAAAAAATTGTAATGTATTTTCTCAAAATATTTGTATCTTTTTTATTTCGTAATATTTTTTTTGTAATATAATTTGTTTCTTTTGTAATTTAGCTTTTTCCTAAAAGTTGCTAATAGATTTCGTTGATTTGGGGATTATGGGGTGCTGAATACAGCATTTTATGTCTTAGAGAAACTGTGAAAGGGAAAGAAGTAACTCTTTCTCTGCGAATATTAAACGCTCTTTTGAGATAAAATAGTAGTTCGGCAGATATTACAGACCTTTTCAAAGAAAAGACAATAATCGCGGATGTTATGTAATGTAAAGGCGGTAGAAAATAAACGCGTCAAACGCACAAAATTGATTTTTTTATTAGCGCCTAACATAACACTTGCTTTGCAATCAAATATGATAACAGTATCGGCTGCATGTCAAGAGTTATCGCGCGGAATTCTGGGTGCGTAAAAGTGAATGGATCAATTACTTCTTGCTTCAACTACTTGCTCTCTATAGCCATCTCTGATTGGCGGATCCGGTCTTATCCACCAGTCAGACATGGAGAAAAAGAAATAAAAAAAAATGGATGATCATTTCATTTGAGCCGACATTATTACCGAATTATCAACGTATTTCAAAAGACGCGCATTTCTTTCTAGCAAGGTCTTTGACAAGTTTAGAATAAAATCTTTTTTTTAATGAAAGTTTAATAATATAAGATCTTTGCAAATTTCGAGTACTCAATATTTAATCATTTAACATTTTAGTAGCATTTAAATTATAAAGTGCTTCAATTAAAACATCCTTAAAATGATTTGAGAAATAAATCTATTTATACGAGCATCGGCATTAATTCAAAAAAATCTCCTAGAATTGAACAATCAAAAGATTATTCAATGATTATATCATTATATCAAAACGGTTTGCTGTTATTCTCGCTTTATCTCCTCTTATTTACAAGAAAATCGCGGGATTTCTCGCATATCAACATCGGTAGCGTTTTTTTTTAATTTCCAAGAGGCGATATGTTGCATATAAAAATCGCTTTGTCAGCAGTGCAATCAGCCGATTATTACACGGATAATTTCGATTTTACGAGTTGACGCGCGAAGCCGGGAAATCCCTCAGGTGGATTACCTTCACGAGCGCGGGATCACAACTCAATGATGCTGCCATATGTAAAGCGGTGTCGCCACACTTGCTCTCTTTGACCTTGGTACTTGCGCCGTTCTCCAAGAGAAGACGCGTCGTGGCTATTGAATTGACGCCCCGTCCGGTAGGATCGTGCGATTCGACCGCGATGTGAAGAGCGGTCCTCCCTGAAAACGCGCACGCATTCTTATTTCTCAATCTCGCGGTCAAACCTCCGTGAAATTTCATCTCGTTTCCTGTTTAACTAACCGTCGTAATTGCACCTTGACAGGTCGAACACGGGACTTCCTTGCGCCGTCTTCAACGCCAGCAGCTCCGCCAGGATCTCTCCGTAGGAATCGCCGCGTGCCGCGACCGCGTGTATCAGCGTGTCGCCCTGGAATTACGGAAACGATAGTATCAGAAAATTAGTCGCATATTTAAATTATCTTTAGCGGTCAACAGTATTAATTACGCTTGTTTTTTTTTCCTTTCAACGCGATCATCATGTGTCGCGTGATTATCTAGTAATTATACACAATTAGTCGCTTGGAAATGTATGTATTTATTAGCCTTTTCTACGTAATCGGGGTTATTTTCAAAGAGATATCCATGAATAATTAAAGTGCGACCGTTTCGCCGTTAGACCGAGTTAATGAATCGCACAAAAACGACGATTTTCATATGGGAATAGAGGAATCAAGTGAATAAACTCACGCGCATGTGATATAATCTTTGGTTGATATCGATCCCTTTCTGCAGCATTGCGGCGGCCAGATATCCGGTGACGTACGGCATTTCCGGGCAATTCATGGCAGCCAAGTACAAAGCGTCCTCGTTGCGATTGTTCACCATTGATAGAGCGCCCGGCAGGTTGCCCAATCTCTCAACCAACGGCACCAAGTAGGTTTTCTTCTTTGTCATCTCCTCCGGATTGCCCACCAGGCACATCAGCGCTCTATTACACGCGAATGTTATAAATTAGTACGCGATCAGAAAATAAATTTGAGAAATAGTGATGTTTTTATTGTCTCTTATACGTTTACTTTTCAAAAGTCGGATATTAAATTAGTTTTTGTTATCCAACTGCAGCATTGTTACATCGGAAGATTTGTCAGTGTCAGCGAATGTTTTTTTTTTTTCAACTAAACGCAGCATGATGGATTCTCTTTTTATGCGGTATACTCGTGAATTTACATATAAAATGGAACTTACGTGTCACCATCCTCATCCGTGGCCGCTAGTTCCTCTATAGACTTCTTCAGCAGATTACTCATGGCTCTTTCCACTTCCTTAGGATGCAATCCTTCCTTCAACCTCTCGCTCGCTCTTACGGACGGTAAGTTTAGCGAAGGCCACGGTACGATGCCTCGATTCGAGTTCCTGACGAGGCAAATCGGGTCGTTAACCACATTTTCTTATCACTTATTCGCGCGAGAGCTGTAATGATTATTTTAACACGAGTAGCGTAAAAACGATGATATTCACAACTTCGTATTATGACTTGATAAAGAAAAACCTGTTTACTTGCAAATTAAAATCATATTGAGAAATCAAACGTTTTAAAGAAATGCGCTTAGTTGTAATATATGTAATATTTACGTAAATTTATTGCTGATTTAGTTAAAATCGTATTTTCCAATCACCCGAAGGTACCAGAAGCATAAATACGCCATTGAAAACTTAAACAGTTGATTTATCGCAATATTTCTCGTTATCATTCATTTCGTTGCGATTTTTGCCATTAATTTCGATTGCATAACTTCGTGGAAATAAAGAACACATGTTTTTTTTCACGCCCGCGAGCAGCAACAGCTCGACGACAGTGTGCGATTAAAACATGCGTATCTAGAAACGCAGCTGAAATTCTATGTCTTTAAGGAAAGAGAGACATTGTTTAAAAAGAAACCAATCCCTGCCAATTCCAAGTATCCCAAGCACTGATTCACGTTTAAGGATTGACTAATTTTCTTCGATACTTCGAATCATTGTCATCTCTCTCTCTCTCTCTCTCTCTCTCTCCCCTCGTTTACTTCATTTCTACTATGTTTTCTACTCTTCGCACACGCGATAATTTTATCAAGCTTACCTCTGCGGAGGGCTGGGTATGAGCGAGGAGATCATCGTTGGTATCTGATAGTCGCTAGGTACAAACAAAGCCGTCGACGACGGCTGCCCGTATCTCTTCTCTTCACCGGCGGTATGGTACATCGCGTACTTCTCCTGCGACAGATTCTGCTCGGACGTCTTCTGCGCGGGCGTCTCGCTGGTCAGGGTGTTCCCATTGTGTTGCAGCACTACGCTGACCTGGGCGCCATTCTTCACGCTCGGCTCGTAATACCTCGGCTCCAGGACCGCCGCGTGTCCGTTGATCGCGCGGTTCACGTAGGCGCATCCGCCGGTGCCCGTCTTATTCGCGTAGACCGACACGAGGCTGCCGTCGATGGGCAGATCGCCGACCTGAATGGAGCTCGTGCTGGGTATGCCCAAGCATGCCTCGAGCTTCTCGCTTCGCATGCCGCTCGTCGCGGAGCACTCGCGCGACGCGTGGTTCAGATCGGCCCCCGGCAGTGTTTGCACGGACACGCAGCGATCGTTGTAAGCCGACGAGAAGCAAGGGGCGTTTGAGGCGACCTGCGGCTCCTTCGGTACCCTGATCTCGCCCTCGTTCAATTGATCTAGGATTTGGAACAACGTGGAATCGATGGTGTCGGTGCTGTTGACGATCGTTTCCGAGGAGGAGTCGTAGATGCCCTTCCAACCGATTAGGGATTCGCCGAGCTCTTCCTCGGCCTGATAATTCAGGGGCGTCTGGTAATTCGATGGGCTAGCCGACGACACGTCGCTGTAGGAATGATTCGACGAAGACGGGGAGGACAACGGTTGCGCCGGCCGATATGTCGCTGCGACCTGCAACAGAAGGCATCCGGTTAATTGAACTACCTGTTGTGAATTCGTTTTGTATTTATACTAGGTCGCAGCAGAGCAAGTAGCTGCATAAACTTATACAAGCTGTCAGAATAGCTGTTTGAATATTTTATAAGACTTATCAAACCGCGATAAAAAGGTGTTTTATGGATGCGGCGTATCGGTATTGGGCTTATTGTTAAGCTTTAAGTATCCGAACCTCTCTTATTACGGGTGTAGTATGTGTATGCATATTCATTCATTTTTATAGCATTGTCTATATGTGATAAATGAACAGATAAGTATGCACACGTGTCCAGAAAATAAGTTCTAACATTGAACAATTAATGTTCATGTCATTAAATAATTTAAGCAAATTGATATAGTGGACAGAAGAAATCAAACAAATAATGCCATAAAAGAGTAATTTATTTAATATAAAAAAAATATTGATTTATAAAAATGTATAGTCACGACTAACTACGAGATGAATCGGACGAGCGTGGCAAAAGCGACACAAATTATTATATTTTAATTTACGGCTATTTCATTGCTACATTTAATTTAGAATTTCGATCAATCCTTACGCGAGCATGATATTACATATTTGCAGAGGTTTGCGGTTGCTCGCGCAAGACTTCGACGCCTCGTTTAACGTTTTCCAAGCATGCCGGATTCGCCGAAGCGCTACTTATGCACGCTCCTCATACATTTATGCAGATTATCGCGGGCTTGCTATACCTGCGGCGAACCGAGCGGGCTGCCAATAACGTTGACAAGCATCTGCGGCGACTCCAAGTTCGCAGCGGAGCGCGGTGACTGGGCGCGACTCGACGTCGGACTGTTCGACCTCGAGACGACGTAGTTGTAGCTGCTTGCCGGGGAATCGGACCAGGTTTTCGTGCCCGGCGAGGGGATCGAATGACTGCCGGTATCTGAGAGCACCGCGCCTTGAAAACTGCCACGTGATAGCATGTCTATCAAGGACTGTTCTCCCGACGGATCGACAAGGGAGATGGAAGGATGCGCCGCGGTCTGAAATAAGATTTAAAATTCCTTCCTTGCAAAGCGGGACTTTTTTTGCGTCGTATTATTGTTACCTCGACGCCGACAGTCTCGGTCATCGACACGCGTGCGACCTTTGCCATATCAATTATGTAATTGCTAACGATATATATATATAGAAAGAATATTTATGATTTCTAATTGACTTCCTTCATTCCTAATATTCCTAATGTTAATCAGAAAATTTTTTCTCATAAAGATTAATTGGACAAATTGAAATAACACACCCAAAGAAAAGTATTTTATGTTCAAAGTGATTTTTCCTATAATCTCATATTCTAAGCTTACCGTTTTACGGCAAACATATTGTTTAAAAAAAGTGAAAAATCTGTTGTTTATACCATTTTTCTCTTGATTTCAGAGGAATCCTTTTAAAGTCAACATAAGAGTAAAATCCTTTAATATTTAGAGGATTCCACGTATCAAAATTATTTTTTTTTAATGCAATATACTATTCCTCGACTATTTGAAATATTTAGATGAATGCATTTTTAAATAGAGTCCTCTATATGCGTAATGATTTTTTCGCCGTACGTTCGTTACCGATAGTAGTATTTAAAAAATGAATTGCTAAAGCAAAAGCATTTATTTTCATCTAAAATAGTATTTTCCTCTTATACTCTCTCTGGAATTTTTGTGCAAATTCATCTGAAATGCGTTTCAAATCGCCGCGACTAATGACGCTATATTGACGTCATTACGAGAAACATATATAATCTCAAAACATCATCGTTGATCCAGCGAAAGATAATTTATCGAAACTTACGTCATTGATGGAATCTCCGTTGAGATAACTGTCGTTATTATTTTCTCCGGTCCAATCGCCAGGATCCATCGCCAGGCCCAGCATGCCGATCGACGCCTGATTTCGGCTCGGGTCCGACAACTGGTCCAAGCAGGCGTTCAATTTCTCACTGTAATCCTTGTTCTTCAGGAGCTGCTCGGCGGTCTTGTCGTAGTCGACCGCGTAGGCGGCGTCCGCACCGTCGTTCGGGCGCGATAGCCAGCTTATCATGGAGTACGGGTGTCCCCGAAGGGGTTGGTAGTCAGGTTTGATCGGTCCTCGTTGGATCAAATCGGAATCATCGTCGGAGTCCTTATGCTCCTGCCGCTCGGTGTCCGAATCATCGCCGTCCAGGGAAGTCCCACCGTACGAGGAGCGACGTCGCTCCTCGTCACGCGTGTCGTCGCGTATGTTCAGCGGCAGACAGCCTTCATTGTCATCAGCCGTGACGCGGTCGTCGTTGTTGTTTATGTCCTCGTTATCAGTATGATGACAGTCCGTCTGCGACTTGTAACTGTCCCGATACTCTATGTTGTCTACATTTTCGCTACCGCCGCGGCGCTTCCTGTCGACGGTCTCGTTGATATTCTCGTTGATATTCTCGTTGCCTTTGTTGGTATCTTTGTGGTTGTTCTGCTGCGCGAGCCCTAAATTCTCGATCTTTTTGATTATGTCCTCGTATTCGATCAGTTTCTCGCGAAAATCCTCGTCGAGGTCGAAGTTCTTGTCCGCGTCCGCGCTCGAGCGGCAGGACGTGTCCGGGCTAGACATATCCTCGGACACGGTCGACCCGGAATCTTCCTCCAAAGAGCTCACGGATGAGTAGTCGGGAATCGAGACGTATTGCAGCGTCCACTTCTCGATTCGGATCGGCGCAATTCGGCCGGAATTGGCCATGGTGTGCCGCCTGGGTTTCCCCCCTTTAATCTTGTGTAATATAAATAACTACACGAAGAGAATTAATGAAGGCCGCGTTTACGCCTTTCTTCACGCGGCTAATATCCTCTTGATCTCAGAAACTTCGTTCTCATGTGAATCTGTGAAATAAATAGTAGCGATAAAATTATATTACCGCAAAAATTGTTTAACATTTTTCAGAATAATAAATAGGTTTTTATAATAAATCTATTTCTCATATTCGCACAATCTTGTCATTCGACGAAGCAGTTTGTACTTTCACGCTTTACAATAGCATAAAAGAACCATTTTCTATGTAATAATTCGCGAATAATTAACTGTTTTTAATCATTGCCGGAAAGTATTTATCGGTTAAGGGCGCTATCATCAGCCAAATATGATTGCTCTCTGCTTTTCATTGTTGTACATATTCCATTGTTATACGCGTTGATATCTAGAAGTATGATGTATTTTGTTGCTGACAGTTTTATCGCTCATTAGTTGCTGAATGTAAACGTAAGTGTATACGTATTAATGTACATACACATAATATTGCATATTGTTTGACAGAAAACGCACATAAGCTTGCGTAAAGTTTCCCCAGAATCCAAGAACTAAATCAAGAAGTTCTTCTTACTTCATTTAATAATAATGGTTGCTGATAAAAGTATGGAAGATGGAAAATTTTGTACAATAATCTAATGAAGTACATTCGAGAAGTAGAGGTCGTTAAAAACTTTGTGATAACCTATGTTCGCGAGACAATAAAAATGAGATTATCGTTATTTAACAATCGATTTCCACGTCATGAATTGTAATACTCACTACATTCGAAATAAAATTTTGATTAATATACATACACACACACACACACGCACATGTACATATATCGAGGATTATACACACATATACCGAGGTATATGTGTAGATATATACATATATAAGATTATTTCATTTGCGTAATATGTTTTCATAAAGAATTTAATTTCTATAATACAGCATGGAACTTTCTTCATCGTAATTATGTATATATTACAAGAAAAAATACTAATATAATATAAAAATACATTAGTTCTCAGTTAAATTATTTTTTTAACAATAATAAAGCCAGCAAATCTTCATATTTAATTTAATTTTTTGTAAAATAAATTTTTGCAAGCAAAATAGAATTCAACCTTTTATAAAATTAAATTATTAAATATATTAAGGCTAAAAAATTTCAACATGCTAATTTAATTAATTAGATAAGATTATCATGATGTATGCCTTAATTTAATAAAATGTAATGTAATATACCAGAAACAGGAAAGTGTGACTCCCTTGAGCGTGACAACATTATACAGGGTGATTCAGAATAATCCCGCGTCCTTGCAAGAACGTATTCTTGAATTAATTTCGAGACAATTTTTCCTTTACGAAAATTTTATCCGAAGCTTAATTTTTGAATTAAAGAAAGAAATAGCGAAGTACAGAAGGTAGGCAAAGGCGGCACAACTCACCATACGATACGGGTGATTACGTAGAGCGTCCACTGCGAATAACACGAATGCGATGATATGTTTGTCCATATCGGGTCCTTCTTTTACACACACGCACACATAAGTTTTTCATTTTTTATAAAATGTATCACTCTACGTAATCACCTGTGTCGGATGGTGAATTGTGCCGTCTCTGACTACCTTCTGTACTCGTGCTGTAATTCGCTAACTATTTCTTTCCTTAATTTAAAAATTAAGCTACAGATAAAATTTTCGTAAAGGAAAAATCGTCTCGAAATTAATCCGAGAATACGTCCATGCAAGAACGCGGGGTTGTTCTGAATCATCCTGTATGCAGATAAATCAATTTTGATAATTTATTATCGTTCTAGGATCCATGCATAATGGAAATGCATAATACTAAAGAATTTTTACAGAAATATTTTTGGAAAAACATGTTGAATAGTAAGTATGATGTAATAAAGCGAAAAAACGAAATGCTGCGTACACTAATGGTACCAATAAAAGAACTCCATCTAAAGAATCCAACCGAATTGTGAGTCGGAAATAAACCTTGATTTAATTGAGCCTACTCGGTCATTGAACTAGTTTCGTTTTGAACAGCGGAAATCAAATAATTCGTTAGTCATCAATTAGACTGGTCAAAGTAAACAATTCGGAGAACTTATACATAAAATTGAAATATCGAAAGATATTTTTAATGACGCCTGCTATTTTCATTTAAATATTACAAAATTAATTTACAAGTAATTATAATCAACAAAAAAGTGGATCGATAGTGGACTATAAAAATACGACTATTTTCAAACCTTATATTGGTCGCATTTTTTTACTTATGATTTCAATTCCTTCGATATTCGCATTCGATTTTAAATTCACTGTGAAATCTTCGATCGAAGGTTACGACCAAGCAAACCGTTCAAGCATTTGATTAACAAATTTTCTCAATAAAGCTTAACTCCGCGCCGAATGAAAAGACCTGATTATAAAATTGGCTGGAAAGCAAACGACAATCATATTCAAATAAGTTTTTTTCAGTGAAATGAATTAACTATAATTGTGATTTTGTGACTTTTTTAAAAAAAGTCTTAGACTTTTAAATTTTAGATGGAAATTAAGGTTCAATTTTCGAATAGGAATTTTCTCTGTAATGTTTTCTTTATAGGAGTTCAAAATTATATATCTCAAAATCTTTAAAGAAAAATATTATAAATAAAATTCTAATTGAAACGAAAAAGATTATTTTTTTAGAAAAAGAATCTAGAATATAAGACAAAATAAATATTTTATACATCTGTAGGTAAAGCACACTCGCGAATAAAAAAATAATGGTGTCGTAAAATATGAGCAAATTATGTATATCTCGACGGAGTATTTTTGCCTTCTACCTTCTTTTGCTTCATAACTTTCAACGAATGCGCGATATTCGGAGGGGCGTTGCAAGAAATGGTCACGCAGTTTAAAAGCAATTAAGCAATTTAGAAAATTGATACGGTTCTAAGTACTCATGTTAATTCAATATGCTAGGATGAGCTCGGCCCACGGACACGCGACCACGTCAACCACGCGTACGCAGCTCGTATGCAACAGACGCACACCACGCACGGTAGCGCGTAATAATGAAAGTTCTCACTGCAAAAACTCAATAAAGTGTTCATCGCGGGAGAAACAATGCCGAGCTCTCAAAACACATGTATATGTTTTCTTCTCATTAACATCTTTCGGATAACACGATGGATGATGAAGTGTTTTCTAAGAATCTGTACTTCAAAGACGTAAATAGATAAGAAAATATTATTCTCCGCTATCTTTAGCCTTTGAAAAATTCTGTATCACAGACAAACATTTCATTCTGTAAATTCGATGTAAATTATAATGCTACTTATATGTATATCGTGTACTATTTAAAAAGAATTAATCTAGTTCTGTGATGGTTTTCAAATCCGAGCTGGTGAAGACAATTAAATTACTTTAGCAAACTGTTTTATAGAATAACTTTATATTCCATAATTGATAGGTATGATAATATTAACATTTGTTGCATAATCTCTCAGATCTACATAAATGAAAAATATAATAAAGATTTTCTCTAACAATATATTTTAAGAGAAAGTTTTGAGAGCTCCTAAATGTTACTCGCATAAATGCTGAAGAGGATATATCCCCGGCTGATAATTATTTAAGATGTTTTGCAAAGACGTAACGCAAAATGTTTTTATTTTTACATCATAAAACTGATATATTTGGAAATATACAATTAGGAAGCAAGCCGACTAAATTGCTCAGGCATAATCGCCTTGCATAACATAACAGGATAGATAATCAATTACCTTTTCCCCGAAATAATCGAAACCCGCTGAACCGCTTTGGCTTCGCAATCGCGGCAGATCGCTTTCACCGAGCCGTCTCGACACTCGCGCCCGAAGTCACCATGCGAGTCGCGCGTCGCGCGTAATATCGTATCAGAAAAGCCGCATTTCACATATTAGCCTTCACTCTCGAAGCTGCTCCGAGAGCGCGATTGTCTGCTTTGGCGCCGCACAGTCGCTTCTGCGCTCCGATCACGAAGCGATTGACTCTACGATCTTATCGGCACGCGATATTCGACGTTTCACGTCGTTTCCATATCTCCGCTTCCTCGCCGCCGCACGTCCCTCCCGAGTTGCCGTTCTCCGCCTTGGATTTTCGATTTTTACAGGCTCTCCTCGGGCAACTTGTCACTTCCGCGTTCCGCGTTCCGCGTCGCATCCGATAGGGCTCTTATCCCGAGAAAAGTAGGGCGAGAGTGCCTTGCCCTCGGGAGCACGCGTAATCTTGACGGTCCTTTCTTCAGGTCTTATCTTCAGCGGTCCGGTCTGCAAGACACAAGCTCGCACGTTGCTCCGATACAATTTTCTCTCGGCACCAACGACGAGCGAATGGATTGTTGTAGCGCGATAATAATAAGCGACTAGTCTCCAGCAAGATCTCGGCGAGAGAAAGAGGGAGAGAGAGAGAGAGAGAAAGAGAAAGACTCGTTTGCGATTCTGCGAACGATCCAGTCTCTCGCACACACGCACGCACGCACGCACCAACGTGGCCCGAAACACACCCGCGTGCCCCGATCCGGAGTCAGTCAGATCATGCGTGTCGCACGTACGTCGCCGACGACCTTCGGCGCGGGCTACGTCGCGCGGCTCCAATATCGAGCGAACACTCACGGGATCCTTATCTGCGGCCGCG
Source organism: Tetramorium parvispinum (assembly GCA_011638315.1). Classification (NCBI taxonomy): domain Eukaryota; kingdom Metazoa; phylum Arthropoda; class Insecta; order Hymenoptera; family Formicidae; genus Tetramorium; species Tetramorium parvispinum. The sequence goes on along the minus strand of VBVR01001217.1, from coordinate 20,236 downwards.
ACTTTTGTCGGGCCGGCCGCGGCCGCGGCATCGCACCGTCGCAGTAGCAGCGACGATATATCTTCGCGGTTTCTTCCTTTCTCTTCTTTTCTTTCTTCTTCTTCTTCTTCTTCTTCTTCGTCTCCTCGCTCGCTGTCAACGCTGACCGAGGAAACCGCTGATTTTTTTTCTTTCTGGGATTTCCGCACCCGCTCGAACCTCCGTATCTATTCTAATCGCCCGCGTATTTCCCGGCTCGCGTGCCCGTCAAGATCGCCGCGCGCGCGCGAATTCCGCGGGATTTGCGAAAAACCGTCCGTCGCTCGTCGTCCCCTTCTCTCGTGTGCGGACGTCGTGTGCGCGCGACAGCGATGACGACGATGACCGTTTTTTCAGAGACGCATCCGGTCCCGAGCGATACGCGCGCACGACTGCGGCGCGGGCGGCCCGTGCGAGCGCGTGCCGACGACCCGATACAACGCGGACGCGACGCAGCTCGACGCGTCGCGTCGCGACGCGGTGCGACGCGCCGCTCGTCGCTACGCGTCATCGCACTTGCGCGGCGACCCAGTAGCGTAGCTACGTGCGATCGTAGTACAGGTGCACGGGGTACTCGCGCTCCCGGCGTATATCGGTAAGTCGCGGTACGAGCAATCTCGTTACGGAATGTCGCAATAAAGTTCATACATGCATTAGTCGGCTGTAACGCGTATCAGTGCCGCATCGTATCGGTGATAAACCGTTATCGTGCTCGGACTATTTTTCTTTATCAAGGTTTTTGCCGTTACGTAATTTTCAACTCGTAATCTCGTCCAACATATGTGTTTCTTTTCTTTTCTCGAGCATTTAATTGCTCTGAACTTTTCAAATGCCAATCTATTTCCATTGCGAATGTGCAACAGATATCTTTGGATATTCCCATGTCAATTGGATATTCCCATGTTATTTTAATGTTTTATTTAATGTTACAGTATTTAAATTTTTTTATTATTATCATACGTTTTCTCTATGCACAGACATTTTTTCTTTTACTCGATAAATTGTTAATACGTTCTTTAATTTTAGATAAAATGTTTACAAAATATTTCTTCTTATAATGCAATTTAAGCAAATCGATGAAATGTTTTAATAAATGTTAATTATGTAGTAATCACTGCATCTGTTAAAATAAACTATTGTACATATTACTACATATAACTACATATAACTAACTAAACTAAACTACTACATATTAAAATAAACATATAACTAACATTTATTGACGTTTTGATATATAAAATTTGATATTTAAAAAAATTTTCAAAGTATCCTAATTCTAAATTTCTCTGAAGAAATATCTCTCGCGAAGTCGTCGTAAAATTAAATTAAATATACTTGGGAGATAATATCACATTATTTAATAATAAAGATTCAGAAATCTAGATACTGTAATAAATATCACAAGGATGTTCGCTGGTTATCTGTATAAAGATCGCTGATATTCGAGAAACTAAACAAATTAAAGAGGTATTGAGAATGACAACGAAATTATCTCTCAGTGCGTAAGTTATCCATATAAAACATTCTTCAATTAGCAATAAAATACGTAATTTAACATCGAACATTTCGGCTCTACTTTAAACCATCTTTAGCAATGTGATAGGAAATAAAAACAGGAGACAGAATAATCTCACGTTCTTTAACGAGTTATGGATGATACTTCAAAACTGACTAATCTAAAAATAGTGTACTTCACATGAGATTTAAAGTCTAAGAATTAACTAAGAAACATAGTTCAATGAATTTAAAGAACGTAGGAATGAGACATTGTTTTTGAAATAGTCATGTCATCAAAGAGGATATTGTATAATTAAATTAATAATAAAGTCAGTGTTATATCGGTTAATTGTTTTAAGAAACTCTTAAAAATGTATTATATTCGGCTTAAAAATTCAAAGTTACGAAAAAGAGCAAGAAAAAATTAAAACGAAAGGGTTCTGTTATTAATAAACTATGTTTTTGTTGCAGACTAACAAATTTCCGTTTGTATGCATACAAAACTACGGTCATGGATCGGATCTACCATTAAAGCGCATGCGTTGTCGATGATGTCACCGTCATTCGTGTCGCGTTCTCCAGATACACTTGCTTACATGCGTGCGTATATTCCATTGTATTTCTTACTAGCGTTAAACATACATACACATATACCCTCGGAGCCTACTATGCGTCGTATTATAGTAACGTGCATTAATTTTAATGTATATTATGACTGTGCCTTATCTCTGGTTTCCACCGGTTTTGTTTTTATTTTTAGCTTTACACGTTGGATTTCTCCGTAGTTAACGACTATATATTTGCTCTTTATTTAACGATTTCATGCTGCTTGCGCATAGCATTCATGGATTATTTATGACAGCTAGCAATGAAGAATTTATGTTTTCCATAATGATATTGCATGTACTCAGTGTGCAGTACACAGTGTGAGCAAACTGTTTGACAAATTTGTTACATACTTGTAATATTAATTCAAAATAAATATTAATAATTAATAATTCAGCATTAGAAAGAAAGGTAACAATATTTCGACTGCATAGAAATGATGCATAGTAATGTCTATTGTAGCGTAAAATTCGCTTTTCCGATCGCAGATGTTCATATTCGGAGCGATATAACAAAAAATCGACGTTAACTAAAACGATATTAAACGAAGATCTTATTTATAGACGCAAAAAATTTTCTATTATTGCGCAAAGCATTGTAATATGCACGTTAAAACCGCCGAAAGATATTAATGATACCAATATATTCTCACAGACACATGTACATATATCGAATACTTACAGATAATATAAATATATTTACACAGATATCGTAGGAAAATCAAGAGATATGGTCGAGTCTCGTGTATAACGCGCAATAACATTTACACAGATAGGAAAAGTGCTGATATGTGCAATATGTATATATACAATAATAATAATAATCAAAAAGCGCTTACTTGTCCGTTTTACAATAAAATACAACAGAAATATTAAAGAAATAAATTACGAGAATAACATTGCAAGAGATTTATTTTTGGAATTTTCAAAGCAAGACGTAATAGATGCTCCATGAGCCAAAGACAGTCAAACGCAATTGTTTGTAAATCAGCAACAAATATCGATAATAATGTGAATGAGATACGAAAGTAAGAAACGACTGTATCTTCAGCTATACTTCGAAGTTTCGCTGACAGTTCGTGCCATCGCTATCCTTGAACTCCATTCATTCGTTTTACACGACCAAGTTCAAAAATTTGGTGTTGTTTCTTTCTGCGAGCACAGAGAGTCAGCCTTATCGGTCTTTCCAGATTGGCGATAACGCGTATCTCTCGAGCGTTCTCGTTTATTAGGTGCGTTGACCAACATTTCGCTCGAGAATTAGTATCAGATGCGGTGCACCTGCTCTACAATAAATATATAAAGAAGAGCAACGATGAGACGAAGGAGGGCTTTCTGAGTCATCAAGACGGTTTATTTCTGTTCGCCGTTCAATCGCACTATAACTGCGTTGCCTAGTTAAATTCATTTTCATTATTGATTTTATTTGCTTCCTTTATCCGTTAATTTACCGAATTTACGTCAGTCGATCATTCGTTCGCAGAATCTCCCCCGATCGTGTCACAAAACAAGCGTATTATTCTCTCTTTCTTTTTCCTTTCATCTCGTGCTTCCTCTATTTTTCTCACACTGGCAGATCACATCATCGCGGAACCACTTCCGAGGAAGGCCGACCGGTCCGATTTACGCTTGGAGATTGAGCCGGTTATGATGTCCGCAAGCTAAATTAGTCACGTTTTTCTCGCTTGGCTAGCTAGCGATTGTTTTATCAAATAAACGTAAATAAACGTAAATAGATGGTGCACTTAGAGGAATCACCAATGAGCTATGATAATAAATAGTAATTTATTCGGAATAATATTTATACGAAATAATGATATGTATCGTATACGTATTATATACATATGTTATATAATTACTAAATAAACTATGCAGAATAATTATATAGAATTATCGACGCATTATAATAATAAGTTAATGTTGAAAATATCACAAATATTATACACGATAAATAATAAATAATATAATTTTTTGAACACAGAGAAATATTACAAATATGATTATTAAAGTCTTTTAATATTAATTTGAAGCATATTGCATGTGAACATTATTGAAATCTACTTGATGGCTATTTTTTGTATAACTTTTATTTCATGTATCGTACTTAATAATTTTTTTTACAGAGTTTAACGATTAAAATTAAATTTTTCGTAAAATAAACTCAAAAAGACAAATAAACGTTAAAGTTAGAACTTTTAATTAGCTTTAATTAGTTTTAACTAGATCTTATTTTAATAAAATTCTGGTCTCAAGTTTAATTACGGAAACTATAAGAATTGTAAATTACGTTTCTTATTTTTCTCTTATTAAAAGAAATGAAAAAATTTTTTAATTTTAAATCAAGGAATAATTAAAAAGATTCTTGGCGGTTTTAGAATCATCCTGCATATTTTTATATAAATGCAACTAATCAATGTAATAATTGCAAATCTCTAAGCTTATTTGGACGAGATGTAGTGGATATCAAATTAAACAGATTGAAAAAAAGTAATCCTTTAGATGCTATATAATATTATCTCGGTGACTCCCACTATAGACCGCAGATAAAAAAACTCATTAATAATTAAAATTGAATGTAATTATTTATTTTAAAAAATGTACGTTGATAATAATGACAGCTAGAGCATGTATACACGCGCTTTTTGTATAAGCGGCATTACGCGTCCGGCAATGCATCTAAAAGATTAAATTGAAAGCTCGTTAGCATCTATCCTTCGGTAACAATATATCGCTCTAATATTTGCGTTTCGAAGCGAGCTTAATGCGAATGTTAACTACAATATATTCTAGATGAAGAAACCGCAGAAGGAAGTTAAATCCAGTTATATATTAATACAATCATTTATCGGGAATTGTCGGGTATCATGCGTCGGACGTAGAGCGACTTACAAAGCAAAGCACGAGTAACAAAAAAGATCAAAAAATATCCAGCGGGGGAAAGAGAGAACGGGCCGGGCTTAAAGCCGTACGTTCATGCATATTGAGCCACACGGACGATAAGAATATCTTTTCGTTGCGAATAAATGAGGTCACCGGACGGAGCTCTCGTGAGACACTGAAATCGTTGGAGACACTCGAGTTCAGATAACATTTCATGCAATCCGCATCACCCGGCGGTCCCCAATCGAATACGATTTTCGCGAGGTCATGTTTCGCGCGAAATGTACTTCAATATGACTTGGCTTCCGAATTAAAAATTGAGAAAGAAGGCCAGAGAGAAAGAGAGAGATTGAAACATACATTTATATAATTAAACGCAAGATCATAAGAATGCTTACTGCACGAGTAGAGAATATATCTTATAAATTGTAAATTTATTCTATCTTTAGTTTAAAAGTTCTTAATTTGTTTGTATTAAATTTTCTTTGTCGCTCCTTTTCTGCGAGGCCGATCGCTGTTATCATTGAACGTTACGTTTACTCCGTAAACAATCACGACAGAGATTATATATTTTTGAGTTTAAATGTTCAAAACATAATAAAAAGAATGAGCAATTTTATTTGTTATTAAAAGTTTCATATAAATTTGCTTTTGAAGGCTGATATTTATTCGAGGAAGTTTGTCTTATACGCCGTCGATGTATCCACAGATTACGTATGGGACTTGTTAGGAACATGAATAACTAGGGCTGCTATTCATAGTCAGTTCTTATATTTAAGATCATCTTGAATACAGTCTTATGTGATTCTAAACCAATCACAGAGCCGTACTAGTGTCTTAAGACATTAAGAATACCACCCTAGAGCGACAAGATTTGCGTAAATCACTTGTTTTAAATGATCACTTTACAATTGTTTTATTCTTGCCAGGGAAAGATGCGTCGCATATTGTGTGACGTCAATATGTACCACTTACTCGGAATCAGAAGATCGTGCGGGTAGCCTAGACGCGTTTGCGGAATAATCAACGCGCACAAACGTATCCCGCACGCACATCACGAAACCTGCAATTATAATGTGATTCCTTGCGAAACATTTATCTTTCACCTGTTCTCGTGACGTAGTTTCAGACCCGAACCGACCCATTGACAGGTTTACGTGCGTCACTAGTTAACTTCATTATGAGATAATTGAACGAAGCTTACGTGAATGGCGTAAAAGATGTTATTTAAAGAATCTTATAAAGATTATCTTGATCTTGTCTAAACGTGTGTCTATGAGACTTTTATATTGTTTCAACAATAAAGCTCCTTCAAGATGTTAAATTAGAATATAAAATTTTATATATATACGTATACATATATGTATATATAGTATATATATGTTCAACTTGTTATCTCATGTTCTTGATAAATTAATTTTTTTAGAATGTATCGAAAAACAAATTAAAGACATAAAGATTAAAATAAAAGAAAAATTTTATTCTAATTAAAATAATTCAAAAGACTAAATTTGGTTCAAATTGAATAAAAGTAAAATGAGAATGTTTATTATCGAAAATACAGACAAAAGAGAAATTATATAAATAATATATTAAAAATCTTATTTCTTTTTTAATTATTATATTATAAATATATTATGAATAATGACTCTCAATAGAATATTTTGTTTTCCATGTACAAATTTGAAATGTATGTAATTGCAAAGTGAAAGTGATAATAAATAACAATAAATTTTCCACTATAGTAAAGTAAAATCATGAATTCATGAAAGTCAAAAATCGTTCACAAATAACGTTCTATCGATAGCACTTTTTTATCGGTAAATAAATCTCTTTTAAGTTAGTCAACAATGATTGCGTAACGTCGATTCTATTTTTGTTCCAAAGTTCACAGAGAATGTATGACATTGCTTTTTGTCTATACGTCTTTATTTCATAGAACAAAATAATGCACATTTCAATCGAGCGTTACGGTGTACAAAAACATTACGCGCATTTTCAATGAGGCATTTCATGAATTAACGAAATAGATAAAATGTTCAACAAAATAGAAAGAATATTATATCGGATGACGCATGAAATAAAATCATGAAAAAACATCAACGTGTTATAATAGTATATAAGCAATGTAAAGAACAATAAAAAAACATTAAAATGTAAGATATCCAGTAAAATAAAGCACAAATGCGAAATCTTCTCGCAACTTTCGGAACTAAATGTCGCTTTTACAAATGCGCTGGCGTGCAAAAGAAAAGTATGCTTAAAAAGGAAATGGTTTGCAGAAACCGCGTTTCCGCGTTATTTTGCACGGTAATTCTCCATTTCTTCCTTCTTCACATTACGTAATTCTCGTATTGTTAAAAGGCGGCAAGCTGTTGATTTCATCACGTAACAATTCTAATCGGGAATTTCGCGAATGCGGTCTTGCTTTCCGGCAATCAACTATTTCCGTATTCATTCTCATCGTACGTATCCTTTGGCATACAATACACAGTATTTCGCTTTCGAGACGCGAAATCACTAAGAAGGAAGTTCCTGCAATTGGTGCGCGCGAAAAAATTATGCGTCATATATCCGTATGATCGATAAGATATATTAAGGACAACTTTGATTCTGATTAATTTGAGCTGTTAAGTAATCGAATAATATTTGCACTACTTATGAATCAAATTTTATATTTTAACATTTCTAACACTAAATATGATTAACTTAACTAATGCATCATTATGTTAACCATAATTTTCATTAGAAATATTATAAAATTGTAGTTGAGGTTAAAAGTAACTATATTTTTCTCTCAGTGTGTGGTTAACCGTTTAATAGAAACTTTGTATATCAAATAGTTCTAATGTACCCCGCCTTCCTACCAAGAAATGGATACCAGCAATTTCCACTGATTCCACGATCAGAGCAGACTTCGTAGTGACGTTTTTCCCTGAATCATAAAACAGGTTTTCGCGACTCTCGTAATATGGTCGATGGTTTTTTAATGCACGATAGATATGTGGTTTTAATATGATATGACTGCACGTCAGGATTGTTTCGAATATGTGACCACTGAGATTTTATAAACGGAGTGGTAGCTGAAAAATTTTTAGAATACCGTCTAGTATAATATAGAAAATGAAAATATGAATTGCCGAAAGCAAACGTAGATTTCTTAAAAATTAAATTAAATGTGTATATATGCAATGCGTATGCATATAATAGATTTCAATGTCTTCAAGAATTAAATTTAAAGCAAAAACTTGCTTGGAAAATGCAATCAAGAACAACCTGTTAAGGACGAACAATATCAACAATTTGTGATATATTTGGTAAATAAGGAAATTACATTATAAAACATAAATATTTTTTTCCATTATACATACATGATTAGTGAAATAAAACTGTTGAAACTCGTCCTTTTAATAGACTTTAATACGACAGTCACAATTAAATAAAATACATACTACCTTTTTACAATTTTCCCAATTAACAATTTTATGTTCAAGTACAGAGTTGAAAAAACTTTTTAAAATTAATTTGATACAAGTATTGGATATTAAGTACATATTACGCAATAAATGAAAGCTAAAACAGCCGTAATATAACAGAATGTATTTTTACCATAAAATATCCATAGGAATATCATGATGAATAGCGTTTTGACTATGATATCAAGCCATTCCATTCTGAAATATCAAGAATATGAATGTGTTAAGCATTATTTTAGCTTTGCAGTACTAAATAGTAAAAACACTTAATAAAACAGCAAGAAGTAATTGAGCAAATTAGATATTGCTAACATAACTATACATATAAAGTGGAAAATCTCAGAGAAAATTATTATATAATTATGTTTGATTCGCTTATATCAATTTAATCGTGAGGCATTCCCACAAGGAATATTGACATAAATTCAACGAACTTTGGAAATCCGAAAGAGAGGAAAGGTCAAGATAAGCGTTTCTCGAGATTGAGATTATTGATCACGCTGATTTCGCTAATTATAATCAGTTGACGTAGACCCTCGCCGTATTTCACAAGGAAAATTAATAGAATATTTAACAATCTCTGAGTCAGTATCAAGAAGTTTTTATACATAAATGTATATACATTCATATACATATACATATATAAGTATATGTATATATATGTATATGATATTGTATATATATACATTTATATATGTAGAGTTCGTTGTGCCCTATCGCCACTTTACTTGAACTTTCTGAAAGCTACATTTATAATGTAACAGAGTCTCTTTTCTTCTGATTTTGAGTACGAGTAACTCAAAACAGAAGTCTCATTTACATACAGCTAATAAAATTTTATATAGGTATTTATTAATTACAATTAAATTATAAATATGAAAAATAACCGTGAAATGGAAATCAGTGAACTACATCTGCATGCAAATACCGGATTGCGAAAATGAAAACACGTAACTGTCGTTGAATGTTTCTTAGCGAACGTACAATTGTATAAAACCTCTTAGGCTGCGTTCAGAAACTTCACTCGCGCGGGTAAAATTTCAATCTTTCTATCTTTGTTACTTGTTAAGAATTGAATAAAGATAGAAGGATAGAAAATTCACTCGAATGAAGTTTTTGACCGCAGGCCCTACAGGTTAAAAATATGCAATAATGTACCTATGGTGGTGAGAACGTTAAGACGCAGCTACAATGCAGAATTATCTCGGCTATGTTACTAAGGGCTAGTTTTCCCAACTTCTTGGTAAGCTAATTAATAGTTAAATTATACTTCTATCTTTATTTTGTCTTCAAATAAAATAAATTCAGACGTATGATTTAACCATTAGTTACCTTACCAAGAAGTTGAAAAAACTGGCCCTAATTGGATTCATATGTAGTAATTGATAGGTGATGTAGTTTTATTGCTTTTCTATTAAATGCAGTTGTAATATATTATATACTTGGTGAATGATAGAGCTTTATAGAATAGCGAATAATGATAGTAAAAGAATAATGGTTGATGGATTCATAAAAGAAAGGAGTGAACGATATCAAATTATAACATAAGAACAAGCTAATTACCTACAAACAAGATTTACATAAAATTTATGTAAATCATTTGTCAACTGTATCACACGTATCACATGTAAATTATTTTACATAAGATTTAAATAAATGTTTTAATTAAAAAAATTACGACTATAAAAAGTATGAGTTACAATTTTTATAAATGAATCAATATACAATAAAACTGGTTTTGTGCAGAGATTTACTACATTCTCGAAATTATCAGTGGTGTATGCAGAATTCTGGTCAGCTGTCATATTCGCATGGTACGAATGACATTGATTTAATCAGTGTTCTCGTGAGTCATTTTGAATTACGTGAAAGACATGGCACCGGTTTTTCAACAAACCGTTATAGGACAACATTTTGAAATATCTCGGGAATTGTATGACTTTACACATTCGCGTTTATCTAAATTTATCATTTTCGTTCAAACGCATCATATAAGTGCAAAATAGTTTGAAAAGTTAACAATTGAAGATTTTTGCGCATGCCAACGGAAACACATGTTCATGCGATGTTAACACGTCCAGTTAACAATAGCATTACATGCAACGAACATAATAAATTTAAATGATCTATATAATACATTCACTGGGCTTACACGTGTAGCGGAAACGGAAATATCGTAATTTTATATTCCTTTTCTGCGATTTGATTACAATACATTTGCAAGAATTTGTATTGTTCCTCGGGAAAATAGAAAAAAATGGTTTGTTATAATATTTCAAGTGCTGCTATTAGATGAAAAGTTTAGCAAACATCTGGTTCTTTTTTGAAAACTAAAATTAACAGTTTCTAAATGTAGTTCGGCTGACGCTGCTAGTCGCTTTCATCGGTCGAGCTATGTTTCCACGTTACGTGGTGATTTTCAGCTGACAACACCACGATCGACCAAACAGAGCTATGTGTATATAACTTCGCGATATTACCGAGTGCTGATTTCAACATTTTATCTACTCATTAATTTTTCTATTACACTGAATTACATTTCAGTCTTGTTATTTAAATTTCATAATAATGTAATTTTTTCGCGTCGCGTGCAGTGCATTTAATCTTGTGTTTAACTCTTAGACGGCATTTGTTAGAAATGTTTTTCTGAATTTTGTAATATGTGTAACTAATCTCTTATATTCAATTACTTGTAAAAATTAATAGTACCGCGAAGAACATTTCACGAGAAAAATAGATTCGAGAATAAAAATTTGCAATTTTGCAGTAAGGATAAAATTTTCTATTTCTTAAGATGCACTTCACCTTTTGTAATGACGTTTGGCTGCTTCTAAATCATCCATGCTTTCGTTGAGTAAGTAAATTTTTACACCCATTTTTCCATTTTTATAATATTCGGTCATGTCCGATTTATTGTAACAGAATCCAAAGTCTCTCTGATTATCAGCGGTGAGATCATTCATTATAGTTTGCAGTTTAGCATTGTGAAATTTCCAATCGTTGAACATAAAATATGACAACATGTTGCTTGACACGTACACTTTTCTTTGCACTTTCAACAATCTAGCAATATTAAAAATTGCATTAACCATGTAATTAAAATTTTAAAAGAAGAAACTTATAGTTTGTAATAAAAAGTTTATATTTCATAGCTATCGTAACTTAATTTTATAAAACAAGTAGCAATTCATAAACAACTAATGTCAAAAAATCACTTTCGCAAAAAACTTCTCTATGAAATAGTTGATTTTTGTCGTCAATGTATTCGCATTTAAAAAATGCAATAAATGCCTAGGTAGCAAGCTGACGTTTTTCTCGTCATTCTGATGTTAAAAAGACCTTTTTAACATTTTGACATTAAAATGACGACAAATAACGTTAGCTTGCTACATAGGTATAGTAATCCATGTATAGTTTAATTTAGTGTTTTTCGTAATAGATTTATACAAAAATAAAATAAATCTTTGTATAATATTTAAATAAAAGTCTTACATTGGGCGTGCACCAGACAATTTTCTAGCTGCATCTAATATTATTGCTGGAGTAATGTGTAATAGTAATACCAACACATAAAAAGTAAAATTACTTTTTGTTAGTGTAGGTATTTGCGGTTCCCAAAGAACATTTTCGAAAGGCATGTTCTTCGATAAGTAAATGAAAATACGAAAAATATTTCGTAAGTATGAGTTTAACAGCTGACGATTCGATGAGCAATTATAAACATCAATCGTTTTATCGTTACTGAAACATAAAACACGTTATGAATCTCATATGCAAGTCGAATACACGTAATACCTCTCGTAACATATCAGAAAATCATACAAAAAGAAGTGATTATATTATTATATTACGAAAGTATCGAACTTACGTTTTCATTCCACGTATCCAAGCTACGATTATCATAGCTTTAATGGCGATGTCTACTGGTACACAATCAGACTGAATGGAAGGATCATATTGCATAACACGCACAAACCCTTTGCTTCCACCAACAAGTAGACCAATAGGACGATACAACTATAGAGGGCCTAAAGATTATGCAAGGCAATGTTTCCGAATAATCGCTTATCACTTGCTCGGCCAATCTCTTACTAAAAATATAGGTGTTTGGCATTGTTCCCAAACATCTGCGGATAACGCGAATATATTTTAGAAGAGACAATATGATGCATGCCACGCGCCATCCATATCGCTTACTTGCTCACTTCATTGTTAATATTTTGAGAGCATCTTCGTCGACAGTCTCGACAATTTTAATCACTTTCTTGTAATCAAATTCGCAAGGATACACAATCTCTTCCACTACATGCTTATCGCAATGGCTATACGTCGAACTAACGTACAATAGAGCCTTAAATATATGCAAATCAATTATTATAATATGATAGTATTTATTTCGAGAATTTATTTTAGAACAATAAACACATCTTTATCAATTAGTACGCTTTGAACTTGGCTGTTTTCACAGTGCTACAATTTTCATAGTCCACAGAACTGAATATTTAATTGAAATAAATTGTCGTTTTATTATAAGAAAAAGGTTTCCTTGTTTTACTGTTTCATGTATGCTAATCTAGTTGACGATAGAAAAATTGTTATTTATACTATTTATTCCTATATATCTTACTGTTCTATAGATTATATATACATGTTCAAAATTTTCTTTGTATCTTTTTGACACAGCAAAAAGTTTGAGATTTTTAACACAATTAAATTTATGTCTGTGAATATACATTTAAATTTTTATAACAATTTGTATACATATAAAAATATTTTTGCAATTAGTTATTCAATTTTCTAAGTGTAAAGTTTATTTCGTAGAAATATATGTATAGATAAACATAAAAAATTATTTGTAAAGATTTTAATATTCAAAATCACATTTATGTATAATCATTTGTATAAAGTTACAATAAAATTTTATTGCAAACAAAATAAAAACTTACCTCTAGTTTTTTCATTTTCTCAGCTAAGATACAAACATCCCGCGTTGATCTAGTATTGTTTAAAATTGCATCTTTCAGTGAATTATCAAATCTGACGTTGGCTGCAACATGAAATATTATGGACACGCGTTCGATCAACATTTCCCGGTCAAAGGTTTGTAATCCTAAGTTTTCAGTAGATGTATTTCCAGTGATAGGAATAATTTTAGCAAAACTGGATGGTTGCTTGCTTCGTAGTAGGTCGAAAAACTAAATTATCATTATTAATTATTAGAACACAAAATGGTATATATATTTCTATTGCAACATGCGATTTTGACTAATTCTAAATTAGATAAAAAAATTTGGATAATGAAAAGATTAAAATAGAAATATTGGAGGATTCAAGGAAAAAAAAGATTATTAAATTTTTTAGATTTGTATCTTGATATCAAAAAAAATAAACAAGAAAGAATACTTTTGTGGTTTTTATAAAATTATGTTAAACAACTTTATTATAAATTCTACATCCAATAAAATAGTGAATGATGAATCTAATGTGATTGTTTTCTCGTCGACAGTAAACTGAAAATTTCATTATTTAATATTCATCTCAATGAAATTCTAATAAAAATTTATTACTACATATCGATAAAATCTTAATGCAATAGAATTGTGCAAAGTCTGCACAGTATATTTCTAAATTTCGATTATTGCTGCAAAATTAATTAATTTACAAAATTTCAAACGTCTCTTGAAAATTTTAAATTTTTTTTGAGTTTAGTAGAATTAACTTCCGCTTCTACGGAAAAAGGTTTCTACTAATTTTGTGAAAAACGATTTTATCTCTTAAACTATTTCTACTAATTATATAATTAACTGAATAAATTAACGAATTGTATACAGTTTAAAGTTTTAATTTGTGGTTAAAGCTTTAAACATTTTTATAATTATAAGTTAACAACTTTTCTTTATCCATAACAATTTAATTATTATGTAAACATATACATGTCTCTTAGATTGAAACGTGTCCGTTACCTTGTTATCCAACATTTTCTTAAGCCTGTCATTGATGTTCTGTCCTTTCTTCGGCCTTATCAGCACAAATATTTCTCCCACTTCAGGACATGATCGCAAGAGCTTTTCAATAAGAACCTTGCCCATGAAACCAGTCCCTCCAGTAATAAATATAGAGCGGCCGGCATAAAAAGCAGGAATATACACTTCTGCAGCGTTCTTTTTCATGTTATCTAAAAGTGGGCTTAAATCGTTAAATCCAAATAAAATTAATTTAATTTTTATTTGCAAGGTATAGAACGTAAAATTACAACACTTCGTCTTTGATACGCAACGAAAACTTAAATGACCCTTATAGAATTTGGAAACAGGAAATGATGTAGTACTTATATAGTAATGATAATGATATTCTTGAACTACGTTCAATTTGAACGCTTGCGTATTTATAGTGTCATTCTACCTTTCTTCGACATACAATGTGTAACAAAGTAATGACGCTTTAAGCTGACCAAATGCCCAAGGTACGGAATGTAAAATACCTCGTGCAACAACCTCGTCCTCGACACACAGTGAAAACATAAATAGAAACTAAATACAGGAAATGGACATATTACTTATCTAATGATAATGATATCCTTGAAAGAAAATTAAATCTTCCATATTTTAATTGTTTAATTGGTTAATTTATACAATTTCCAATGGTTACGTATATACAAACATTTTATATTATTTATTGGTAGTTTTCGATTTTTAAATGTTTCGAGTAATTGTTTTGTCATGTTTGACATATTCTTATTTAACCTCGCTTCCAAACTAATTAATCATCAATAGTTTAGTTAAGGTTCACATGTTCATAATAATATGCATTTCTTAATATGTAATAATTTTATTTGTGTCCTAATGCGATGTTTCTAATTATCCATTTAATTTCCGATTATTCTGTAAAAAATTTTTTATAAGCACAATTATATCCATATAATAACATTATAAAATAAAGCATTTGCTTAACTTAAATTTATACATGGAACCTGAAAAAAGAATCGATGAGACGTCATCACGTTCTATCGATTTTCCTAACTCGATCCTTTCCAATCCTGAGAATATTGATGTAAAGTACGAAACTAAAGAATATAACAAAAGTTTGTATAGAAAGTTACAATAGACTTAAATAAATTCCATTTTGTTCGTAAACCTCTCTCATATCTATTAATCATTAATTTTGCACAAGATTTTTAATCTTTTTCTTTATTAAAACTCTTCTTTTTACAGAGATTGGATTCGAAGTAATATTTTCATCCCAAAGGAAGTAGCTTTTGAGACAAAGAATGGAACTAATAATAAAATTCAAGGCAAAACAACAACATTTTCTGGAGAAAACTTTTCAGGTTCTATCTTAGACTATGATGAATATGAGGAAGATGAAAATGTTATACGATGGCAATTGCCTATGACGAAAAAGATTCCAACTCTATCATCACTAGTATGTCTTAGTTATAATTATTATTATAATTAGTTCTGTAATTATATAGTTGTATAATTATTTATCTAGAATAGAGACTTACATTTAATCTAATTATTAATTTTGGGACACTTCTGAATAAAAAAGAAAAAGATTACATAATTGTTTGTCATTCTTATTTTTTAAATATACTGTGTACATGTATATATGTATATTTTGTTAATATTATATTATTATATAATATATAAAATGTCATACTTTTAGATTGATCTCCTTCTGATGCATTTTTGTATAAGCTCAAGAAAGAGCAATATTTTCATTGTAAACGGAATTCTTTAGAATTTGTTTATTATTTATTTAATATAATAATATGATATTATTTTATTAATTAACTTTTTATGTTCTTTATGTTTAAAATTTGTTTGATTGCGAACAAACGCATAATTAATCAGAATTATACAAAAATTAGAATTATACAACAAAGTTCTTTTACTAAAAACATTAAATATATGTACATATTAAATAATTAAAAGAAATTAAGGAAAATATTAAAATATCTTTTATATTATACATGTATATAATTCATGTCTTTTATAGAAGCAAAAATTATTTTCTTACTTTTGTTTCTTAATTTGTTTTAGCTACGTGAATGGATTGCAACACAGGTAATTATTGTTGCTCTCTCGTCTAATCACTTTTTGAATTTTATAAATATCATAAAATGTCATAAACTTGATACAAAATATCGCAACTAAGGTGGTGAACGTTTTATTTTGCAGATATCATTTGATGCACACGTTTTATATAAAAATTGTATTGAGTGGAGGCCTAGTTCGATCGATTTAGCCTAAACCTCCAGAGTTTGAAATAATAACTAAAAAAAGCACGTAAAGCGTTAGAGAAAGAGTAAACGGCATCAACGGCTGCTGAAGCTGAAAGAATTAGGTAAGGGTCACTCTTACAAGGCCAACAAGGCTTACACGAGAATTTTAAATTACGTATGATTACTTAAACTATGTATTAACGCAAGAAAATAATTATGCATATTATACATTGAATTTTTATTCACAAAATGTTATTGATAAAGGATGCAAGTGATTAAAGATATGCAGGAAAAGATTCGATTGGAATAGTACAATACGGAGAGGCAAATATTGTTTGAAGAACGAGAAGCAGCGATGCGAGAAGTTCAATTGGAAGGGGCATTGTGTGTGCTTCGCGATTACAAAAACACTTTTAAAAAATATTTAGCTACCGCCGAAGAAGGAGAAAATGTGATTATTTCCATCTCTTCTTTTGTATATTTACAATAAATAAATATATATAAATAAATATATATAAATATAAATATATATAAATATAAATAAATATATATGAAGTGTTTAGGCTATCCATATTTTTCTCTAATTAATGCAAATATATTGTATTTATTAATATTTTTGTTACCACCTATTAAGACACTTTTAGACATCAGAAATTAAATTAAACCCGAATTAAAAATTTCTTTAAACAGATTCTTCTACGTAATTCACGTAAAACTATTATTATAACACTTCGAATTATAACGAAATAATTATTTTCAGTGGACTAGATATATGACTTGCGATGGATTGCCGGGTTCCTGGCAGTTTATTCGAAATGAATACCTTTATGTTTTTGTGATCAATGGAAGATGAGAAAATTTACATGAATAAGTTTATTATGATATACAATGTTATCATTTATGTAAGTAAATTTTAAATAATTTTGTCAAGCAATAATTCCGATGTAATTAAATACAATTTTTAATTACTATAAAAGTATAATAAATAATTTGATACTTTTACACTTAATATGTTGTAATAAATTTAATTGAGAGAAGCATTTATATAAAATGTTTTTGATTTCATTCATTAAAAAAATAATACTAAAATATTTCCTTTATAATTATTGACAAAACTCAACGAGATAATAAAATTCTCTTTAACCAGCTCACCAGATTACATAATTGAATGCAAGATGGTAAGGAGTAATATTCGATTAACTTACTGTATACGATTCTTATGTATAAAAAAAGTTTATAGTTAAATGTTTAATAGATCAGACCACGATTTCGTGATAAGCTTCAAGAATGGATAGACACAGCGTGTTATTCTCTTTCACGTCAGATAGAAACGTATACGGTCCGTGAAAGTTTAAAAACGGCGAGATACACTAACATTTCCGATCAAATCAATTGTTGCATTTGGGTTTTGATAAAATTGCCTATTACACTTGAACAAGTCACCGTAAAAGATCGGTATGTATTAACATTTTTATAATTTTAAATATATTTATATGAATGGACATATTTCTTGCCACATGTATTACACAAACGTATCATACAAACGTGTCATATCAACTTAATTGAATTGACTTGTAACAACAATTGGATTATTTTAACAGAAAACTTATTGAAGTTCACTTTGAAGAAATAGAGCTGACTGTTAAAATGCCCGTAGACATCGACTGCTATCGTATGGCGATACATGCATTATGGATAAAATATGATCATTACTCTGATTCCACGATCACGTATGTCATGCCAAAACTACCAGAGGAATATGAGGACCTGTATAACATAGGTACAATCTATAATCTCTTTATGAGTTTTATTTCGCTTAATATGATACGACTGCAGGTCAGGATTGTTTCGAATATGCGACCACTAAGGTTTTATAAACGGAATGATAGCTGAAAAATTTTTAGAATAGCGTCTAGTATAATATAAAAAATGAAGATATGAATTGTCAAAAGCAAACGTAGATTTTTTAAAATTAATGTAAATGTGTATATATGCAATGCGTATGCATATAATAGATTTCAATGTCTTCAAGAATTAAATTTAAAGCAAAAACTTGCTTGAAAAATGCAATCAGAAGCAATGTGTTAAGGACGAACAATATCAATAATTTATGATATATTTGGTAAATAAGGAAGTTACATTATAGTACATAAATATTTTCTTCCATTATACATACATGATTAGCGAAATAAAACTGTTAAAACGCAGCCTTTTAATAAGCTTTAATGGGACAATCACAATTATTAAGTGTGAATTATGTGTGAATTAATTCGGTCTGTTTTTTTTTCTTCCAAAAAAGATTTTCATGTGAAAAGTGTGAAAAAGTACACAAACAAAGTATTTGCCGTCGCTTGCTATTATTTTATCCTATCTGTCTGGCAGTTGTTGTATTCCGTGACGGAAAAACGACTCGTATTTCGAAGCGATCCGTTCATTGAGCCATTTCGCTATTTCTTCATAATTGTTGAAGTGCTGGTCCGAAAGCCCGTGTGCCATCGATCTGAACAAATGATAATCGGATGGAGCAATGCCTGGCGAATACAGCGGGTGAGGTAAAACGTCCCAGCCAAGTGCTTCCAAGGTGATCTTCACAATCTTTCCAACATGTGGAGCGTTATCGTGCTGGAAGATCACTTTGTCGTGTCTCTTTGCACATTCCGGCCGCTTATTCTTTAATGCGTTGTCTAAACGGATCAATTGTTGTTGATAAAGTTCGGCAGTGATGGTTTTTTGGCTCTGTTTTAATAGCTCATGATGCACTACACCCTTCTAGTCCCACCATATACTGAGCATTACTTATTTATATATTACGCAATAAATGAAAGTTAAAACAGTCATAATATAATAGAAGGTATTTTTACGATAAAATATCCATAGGAGTATCATGATGAATATCGTTTTGACTATGATATCAAGCCATTCCATCCTGAAATATCAAGAATATGAATATGTTAAGCATTATTTTAGCTTTGTAGTACTTAATAGTAAAAACACTTAATAAAACAAGAAGAAGTAATCGAGCAAATTAAATATTGCTAACATAACTATACATATAAAGTGGAAAATCTCAGAGAAAATTATTATATAATTATGTTTGATTCGCTTATATCAATTTAATCGTGAGGCATTCCCTCAAGGAATATTGGCATAAATTCAACGAACTTTGGAAATCCGAAAGAGAGGAAAGGCAAGATAAGCGTTTCCCGAGATTGAGATTATTGATCACGCTGATTTCGCTAATAATAATCAGTTGACGTAGAACGCCGTCGTACGTTTACAAGAAAAATTAATAGAATATTTAACAATCTCTGAATCAGTATCATGATAATAGATAAATGATGCTAAAAAGTTTTTATACGTATACAGGGTGTTCGAAATAAAAGTTCTCACACGAAAGTTGGTGGTAGATCGGGTCAAACCGAGAAGAAAAGTCATGTACCATTTTACAAAATTCGCAATAGTTATTGAGTTATTAATGATAATGTCTAAGCGAATAAGTGCGTGGAAAGTCGTAGGTAGGACGCGGCAATCTACTG
>VBVR01001216.1:0-33073 GCA_011638315.1 Tetramorium parvispinum | reverse complement strand
TTTATTCTTAATTCTTTACTGTTCTGATAGGTAGATAAATTTAATATTAAATAATCTGCTAAATATACAGTTTCAACAGAAATATTTATGTATTATATAATTATTAAAACAAAAGAAATATATTAATATAATTTTTTATAACTTAAACTATCTTTCTCGTGTTTTAATAAAATAAATATTAATATTCGAGAAAAGCAACAGTTAAAAATCGATGACAACTTGTATTTTTGTGTACGATATCGGACAATAACTATGCATATATCTCCAAAGCACCGATAATACCCGATTAGCTCTATCTATATCCCATATAAATCCATGTAGAAGATGTATGATATTACACATACATTTAATGGGGCTATTCGGTAACACGCTATTCAGTTTCAGTTACGTAGATAAACTGCATTCTCTACTTTATGTTCGCTTTGTCTTAATCTGACCTTGACATAAACTCTTGATATAAATCTAGCTTAATCGTGTCATTTCACTATTACATCGTACAGATAATCTAATTTAGGAATCACAATCACAAATCACGCATTTAAATTATAAAATAAATGATTTATTTAAATTTTTAAATTAATTCTTTATAATAATGTAGAGAGTATTATATCTATTGAAAAATATTTGCTTTTTATAGTTATTAGAGGAATATTTATCTGATTAAAATGCGAAAAAAACTAAGATTGATTTGTGTTTAGCCAATCAGCTGATATCGATAACATTCTATTAAATATTTTTTTCGATTATTACAACATTGCAGTAAGAATATTAATCATAGAAAATAAAACACACGTTGTTAGAAGAATATTTTTACAGAGAAAATAGCAATACGGTGCAAACATGCTCGCATATAAAACGCGTACACATGAGAATTGTCGATATAATCGGAAAAATCCGTACACGAACGATTGTCTATACACCTGTTGATATATTTTTACACAGTCCTTGATGTTGACTGGCGATTAGACATTTAGATCAAAAAAATATCTAAACCTGTCTTTGATGGCCATAAGTATAGTTAATTACGTCATATTTGTACGATTATTAGCGTTGTAAAATGACTTTGTAAAGATAATAAGAACGAGTCAATCGTAACAATTTTCTTATCAGAAAAAAGAATACAACAAATTTCTTTATTCGAATACAGTAAACACGTTCTTCAGAAGAGTCGTTTTGTATTATTAGGTATCCTGGCTGCGACGACAGGAGAGTAGCGAGAAGATGAGGCTGCTGACAGTGGGCCAGCAGACGTACACGGGCGATTCGAGATACACCATCGAATTTCAGTACCCGGACAACTGGCGTCTGCGTATCAAACGTGTTAACAGTAGCGACGAGGGCCAATACGAATGTCAGATCAGTACCCATCCACCAAAGTTCATTCATGTCAACCTACACATTAACGGTAAGTGATAACAGTTATTAACAAGCTCTACCTATAATATCAACGTCAAAACAGTAATGTTGATAGCGACGTTTTACCGGATCAGTTTCGCAAAAGAAAGATTACCGCACGTTTCTGATTCACACGCTCGCTTTAGGTAAATTTAATGCGCTCTTTACACACTCCGAATTTAAATTTCTTTGTAGAAAATGCCATTTGTGGATTTTTCTGAATCAACTCTTTTGGAACAATGTGACGTAATTGTTTTATCCTCTTAAAAGAAACGGAGCAAAGAACGAAAACTTCTTTACTATTTACTCTCTCTTTCTCAAGCTTATATGTCTCTTTCTTCCGTTTAACACTTTTTTTATTTCGCACCCGTCGTGTCTGAGACGAATTTAATGTAGCATTACAACGAAGAGGAAGAATGTAAAAGAGATTTTAAATAGTTGAATTGTAATTCAAGTCTTTACTTCGTCTTTCGAACGAAAAACTTGATAAAACTTGATGAAAATTACATATTTTGAAATAAGAATAATAGACTAAAATTGCTTGTATGTAGACATGCTTTGAAAATAAATAATAGTGATAAATGCGAGAATGAGAATTGTACATCAGTGATTATAATGAAGAATCTAAAAACTTTTCTTAAATAGTACTCTTCTTCAATGCTATATTCGCGTTCATTTGAATTAATAAGAGAGCAAAGGAAAAGATATATCTCCTGGTAATACCTTACGATTCAATATTCTGGCGACAGAGAGTGGATGAGAAGAAGAGAGACTCAAATTCTACAATTCTCTGCTAGCGATCGGACAAATTGCCTCCGTCTGCAATGTTCTTGCGGTGAAGAGATCGTTTAAAAGGATAATTGAAAACGAAGTGCCTTGTAGTTGAGACGAAGATAGAGGAAAGAGAAAATCCACGGTCCGTTCAGTTCGGAAGGACGGCGTGGTGCAAAGCGGAAGAACTTCATCTCGTTGTAGTCCGGTAATCGAGGTGTGTCGAGCAATTCGGCGAAATGAGGGTATATAAGGGTAAAATGGCAGCTACGGAGGGCTAGAGTGAGGCATGGATAACAGGAAATTGTAAACGGCGAGAAGATTTTAATAAATGTGCGAGGAGAAATTGCGTAATATTACAGGCTAACAGTGGCCAATAAGAACGCGTCGTAAAAACAGAACAGCCGGTATCGCGAAATAAGAATAAAGGTAGACGAACGGGCACGTTTATTAAAAAGTCGCAAAATCGTACAGCTCGAGGAAGTGCAAAGTATTCTATACAAATCTGTACGTAGGCGAGGTCAAAATACAGAATTAGTGTGATTATTTTAGGACGTCTTTTATAATCAAATAAAATGTTAATCAAATTCGAAACTACGGCAGTGCGTATAGAGAGGCTAAAAAGATTCTAGTAAATCTAAGACGCGTCGTCATACCGACTTAACTTTCGTTAAATCGTATAGAATTGCAGGGTTACGATAAAAAAGGCAAGAGTCTTCTTCTCTTTTACTTATTTCCCGGTCTGCGCGCCTTTGCCGATGTGAGATTATATCGTAAGCTTTCGCTTCTACGGGATAAGACGGCGTAGCTTCTTCGCGTTATAGCCGGGAATCTCCTAACGCGAGTTCAAAGGGATTATCTACTTAAAGTCCCTCGCACTTATCCTCGTAGCATTCCTCCATTCCCGTAATTTGTCAAAATAATTCCTGCGGTATGCATGACGTTCGTCGATCACCTTGAAAAATTGCGCGTATTTATCAAGTAAGTTTTTGTAAATAATTATTATCTTATTCTTCCATTTCGATGGCGGTTTTTCAGAGATGCCAGCCATTTATTTCGCGCTTCCTATTATCGAGATATCACTCGATATTCGTACAATTAAAGTTTAATCGTTTCACCCTCTTGGCACCTTTGTGCGCGAGCTTTCATGAGATCGTTTGTAACGCGATCCGAAACGTCAAATGCCATTGAAAGAACGATATATCGTCGAACCACGCGTTCTCATTGGCCCAGGCCAACCTATTCTCTTTATGTATCTGTTCAACTTTGAAAGTCAAATTACGGTAAACACAATTGTGCATTGTGTGAATCTTGCAATCGTGTTTTATCGATGGATTCTGTGCCTACGATAATTAACGCAAGAGAGATGAATGCATCCTGCCCGACTATTGTCGCGCGTTTCCAATCGATTATTAGTGCCATTTTTTAAACAGTGCGGATTTCTGTGTATGCGGATAGATATGTTTGAATAACATAAATCAATTAATCTTTTGAATATAAATTTATTATTATTATTCTTATAATTCTCTATTACAAACTCATAATTATTTACAATTAATAATATGATACAATATACATATATACCGAAAAATCAATTCTACCGCTAACAGTACAATTTAACATGAAAATTATTTTATTGTATCCGTAATAGAATCAGCAGTATGTGCACAGGTTGCCACACAATAAAAAATATAAAATAAGTAATCTCAATTCCGGACATTATCACTGGATCATATTTGAGGAATGCTAGGTTCGTTGCTGTGCTGAGCACACGTAAAAGGAAGGATCAACACTTAATCCGTGAGGAGGCTGAGATTCCGCAAGATAAAGTAGCCAAGATTTTGGTATGCAGTACTACTTCCTCGACCTCTATTTGCCGTTCGTCTTCCTATACGTCTGCCAATCTTTCTTTTTCTGTCTCCGTCTCTCTACCAATTTATTCGACGCGTGTTCCTTCTACAATGCTAATAAAAGATGTTACAATGTTAACAAAAGGATGCGCAAGCTCTACGAATAGGATCCAATTTCTAATTTGCTTTTCGACTTTTGAAGCATCCAAGAGCAAAACTGATGTGTCTTAAATTCAAATGTAACAGTGAGAAAGTTTCAAGTTCTTTGTTCTTTACTGAAGTTCTATCCCTCATATATTTCGCGATGAAAGGGAAATATGAGTGAAAATTTTAATGGCTTTTTGAGAGTAATTTTATTCGCCAATAAATTTTATTTACCTAATTTGTACTTACATAATATATGTATAATGTTCATCTGGTAATAATATTATACATAGATAAATATTCCTACAAAAAATTGCTGTTTTGATATCTGCTCGGAGTTCTATTATCTGTCTTACTAACTGCGAAAACATACAGTAGCTCGAAATTTGTAAGCATTAACGTGAAATTATCAGGTAAGAAAGAAAGAAAAGGAAAACGAGGGAAACGAAAAACATATTTCCGGACACGGTGTTAGAATAGAGAAAATTTTGTATCGTGTTGCGAAAAAGCATCTGAAATAAAATGCCGCATACCTCAGATGGGGAACGCATACAAAGAAAAAAAGAAACTAGGCAAAAAAGAAAAGGGCGAGCACGAGAGAGATTACATTTCGCGCGGTATTCATGAGGTCGAGTACCAGGTCGACAAGAGAACGCTCTGATCTATCTCCGAAACGTTTCCCTTTTTCGTGATTCCTTTCGGTAGCCGTACATTACTTAGCCTCCCTAGCTACGATATGGCCTATACATAAAGGCACCAATTGGAAATGGTTCGAACGGAAGATGGCGATGGAGATACAGAAATAAATCGATTCGCTCGATCACGTTTGATATTCGATCGTGTGGACAACCCAATGACGTCAATATGAGAGATATTTATTGGGCCATAAAGTTAAATATTTGAAGCTGAATTCGATGTAATCCAATATTACGCTCGTGTGTACGAGCCAAATTTCATGACGCGCAAATTGCCACGATGAGATCGACGAACCCGGCAAATAGTGCTGATTGTGTTAGACTAAGGATTTCTCAAGTGATCGCCGTAAGATAAAATTATATTGCAATTAGCTGCAGTAATAATTACCAGAAAAAATGTGCCGCGATGAATAGAGATCATATATTCGTAAAGGTAACTCATAAGCTTTAATTCCGATATTCAGTTAATTGCCTTCATTTTTCAATCAATTTTTCCGATGCTAAATAATAACGAAGTATGTTTTATGAAGTCCGAGAATAAAATTGCACAATAGATCATACGACAGTTTGAGTGAAATAAGAGATAATAAAGAGATAATGATAAATCGGATAGAGAAAAGGAAGAAAGAAAATCAGATATCAGAAATTAATGGACTGAAATGTGACTTTTTAAATGAAAGATAACTTTCCAATAAAAGTGCGACAATATGCTCCATACGTAGTATATCATGTATAAAACTTTCACGCAAGTTGTAATACTTTGATATTTAAAGCAAACATAGTAAGTACCTTTACTTTAATACAGCAACTCGAAAACTTCTTGTAAGAGGATAGAAACTTTAAGTCAACAATACACTTGGAAACCTCCGAATTGGCTGCAAGTGCCAAATTTTTTCTCATTGGTCAAAATTATAGTTTCATAACGTAGTCAAATATTTGTTACGCGAACAAGCGCTTGAAAAATATATTAATTTTTTCTCGAAGGCAGAAGATATTATCAAATGAGAATTATCCTTTCGAGTTCTTGACACAATTACCGGTTGAAAAATAAAACTTATTTATTAATTAATAAATAGCTGAATTAATAAATAGCTAAGAAAGTTTATTTTTTTAATTTTTCAGCACCGTCCGTCCAAATAGTGGACGCCCTGGGCGAACCACTGCGGGACAAGTATTATGAAGCAGATAGCACTATCGAATTACTGTGCGTCGTGCGTCATATAGCGATGCAGGTGCAATATAGCGTCGTCCAGTGGCTCCATGGTAATAGAGTCTTAAACTACGATACGACGAGAGGTGGTATCAGGTAATTCAAACTTTTAATATCTTTTTTACTGTTTAATATCAGTTAAATTTAATTTCAGAAATAAAAACAATTCTCGCTGCGTAATCTTCTCTTTAACTAGCTATTATATTTTTAAGCTGCTATCATTTTTCGTTCACTTTATTATTGTATTAAAACTGTTTATTATAATGCAATACTTTATACAATATAATATCAGACTGGTGTAATATCTTTTATCTTATAATGGCAAACATGAGAACATAGATATGTAATAAAGATGCGCAAACTATTCGAATACGAATCGAATTTGAATTTCTGTGATTCGAACTATTATATGATCTGAACTATTCGAAAATTTCAAATCTAAATAGTTCGATTATGAATCATATATTATCTTATAAAATTATATTTCCCATTAATAAATAAAACAGTTATGGTATAGGTGTAGTTATATTATTTTTCCATATCAAAATATTCTCTTATTATTTACGTGTTGAAATTCAATCTAAATATTAATTATATTATTAAATAAAAATTATATTTTTTAACGATTCGACTTAATTTAATTAGTAATAATATTTTGTTGATTTGACTCAATTCGAATTCGAAAGAAGGAAATGAAATTTGATTTGATCTGATTCGATAAACAAAATTTTTCGATTCGCTCATCTCTAATATACAACTTAAATTTAAATTGGTATTGAAATAATAAGTATGATACAATCGTTCGTTGCGTCAGAAATTACATAGTGCGAAGAAGTCTTTAAGCTTAATAGCTCTATTATTCGAAATTTGCTTGCGCGAAGTCGTTCTCGCTCGAAATGCTTCTCGACAAATATGAGAAATGCATAATCTAAATGTCAGACAAACTTGACGCGGTTATGCGAGCAAAGTGTAATTAATTCACGAAACTTTTCCTTGTTTGACGGGCATTTACGCGCGGTTGAAAGACTCTGTGTCAACTTTCTGTAGAAACGACCGGGAAAAGTCAAATCTAGATCGCGCATGTACATAATTCTCGCTCTTTGTAACATCTCGCCCCAGAACATTTCACGGAACGTTAAAAAATACGGCTTGCTCCTCCCTCGTCTCTTTCGCGTGAATTATATATTATTATAGATTCCCGTGCTACTTGGCTGGAACAGTAGAATTTCAAAGAACCGATTCTGGAGCGTAAGAATTCATTATTCGCGATCCGTATAATAGCGAAGAGATTCGTCGGCTCGTTCAACTGTCGTGTTGAATAAAACAGGCGGAAATAAGAAAAAGGCAAGAGCGACACGCTGTCATATTAAGCTTCGTTAATATATAGTTCGTTCCACGTCGTTCAATGAGATATGAGATATGGGATATAAAACATTCCATTATGCAACGTATTCCGGTCGTTTCACACGCCTCGTTCGAGTCCGAAAATTTCACGAAAGTCGAAAAAAACTCGCGAAATTTCATCCCATTTATACGTTGTCGCATATTCGCGTTTTTCTTGTCTCGTCCAGCGTCACTTTGTTAAGTATGATAAATGATGTAATTTATCATGTTGAATATGTGTTCATAGCTGCAATCTCAAAAAACGAAACGAAATGAAAATCTGACGTTTATGAGAGATGTGAATTTGCAGTAATGTACTTATATGTCTTTGACAACGTATTTATTTTATTGCTACTGAAAACAGTCGAACTTGGGAATTCTCTTTTATACATATCTCTTTTATACGTATTATGATAAATGAAAAGATTACGAGTTATTCCAGCCAGCACAGAATGTTTTAGTAATATTGCAGCAATATTGTAACCAGTACCAGTTATGTTGCAAGAATTTTGCTGAAATTTTGGGTTGATTAACTATTAAGATTTATTAATGAAAGACATTTTTTTTATATTTTACGTATTTAAATTATCATTTAAAGGGCCATAAAAATCCTGTTTCTTTTATATGCATATTATAAAAATAATATATGTACATTTCATAAAATGTACTAGCTTTGGGAAAAACTACATACTTTTCTCGGCTAATACTGAAAATTTGCACTTTATATGAAACTTTCATAAAGCTTCTCGGAAACTTTATATTCGTATATCTGACAGCACTGATGTGCGAAATGTCATCGCTTCCGCATCTTTTTGCTCGCGATTTCTCAGGCCAGGATACAAGAACATCCCCGAAGGACCCCGAAAATACGTACCGGTAGAATGCTCATACGGAGTACCTACATGGTGGTTGATGACAGCAGCCGCGAGAGTTAGGATGGCGGCGTGTCGACGAGAAAGGTTTCGGTGTTCGGGGGGCCGGTTCTTGGTCGAGACCGACGCTTCTGTGGGCCCGCCCTGACAGTAAAGTTAGGTGCCGGTGAGACACGGCGGGACAGTAAATGAAATTAGTTTGCGTTGCGCGCTTCTGTACATACAACGACTGTATATACACGAGGTCGCGGATCCCGCTGCGAGAACAGAATAGCGTCCCTCTGCGATCTGCCCAGCAACTATACGGTACCGACGCTAAATATTTTGCCGTCCGTGACACATTAAAATATTAATTAATCCCTGTCTAAATCCTATAAGAAATTAGAAATTTGAAATTATCTCTAGAATTAAAATCTCTCGGTTATAATATCTCTCGGATTCTCGTTTCTATCATCTTTATCAAGTGTGAATTTTCTCGCTATTACAATATTTTTCAATTTAATTTTTCTTAATTCGTATTTTGCTTATCAAAAGATGAGCCAACGAATATACTCCAGTCGATCTTACTCAAATGTTATTTTATTTCCTCTCTGAAAAGGTTTTTGTTTCGTTCACGCTCTCACGTGAAACTCTCCGTAAACCACAAACCGTAAACATGGTGCACATGAAGCTACAGCAGTGCCATAGCACTTGTTTTCCTAATGCAGCAGCGTCTGCAGTGACGGGAGAGCAAGAATTATTGCTATCTCGCTTAATTTAACCTTTCATTTAATTAATCACCCGACATTTATCTGGTTTCCTCTGTTCCCCATAGTTTAACGACGCTGATGATCTGGCATTTTCAGATATACCGTCGGTTCCGGTATATTAATGGTCAATATTACGGTATACTGGAAGAAATATTAAAAATAGAAAGAGAAATCGAAAATGTAATTTTCTATCAAACGTAAATAAATTCATTGTCTATAACTCTCAGTAATCTGGATCTTTTAAAGCATAATTTAAGTGAAATTATTTTCTCGAATATCTCCTTGTAAATTTCACTTTGTATAAGCAATTGAGTTTAACATTTAAATTTTTAAATCTGTTAAATATTGTAGTAGAAATATTGACAAGTAATTAAAAAATTTTTAAATTTTTTGAAAGCTTAAAAATAACATGAGGTGAAATATATGGTAATAATGGGTGAATTTATACCTATTATTAAACTCAGTTTGTTGACGGCATTAGTAAAAAATGATTGCTGATGGAGGGTTAATAATAAAAAACAGATTATCTTGGTTTCATGACACTACAAAATGTAGAATTATTTTCTTTTAAATTATCTGTCTGTTATTGAGAAATTATCGAAATTTATACATAAATGTAATATAACTTGCCAAATTGGTACTAAATATTTTAGGAACGGAAAGCATAGAAAATGTCACGTTCAACTTATTGATATGTTCTTAAAAATAGTATATGCATACATTTTTTAACGTTGCTAAAGTAGCGCTATAACAACGAACCAAATTAATCATTAATCGAATTATTTGCGAACAGCATCTGGGCTAAAGGTAACGTGACAATGAATTTATAGCGCTTAACATCGCGTTTAATTCATTAAATTACAGCAGGACCCTTGACGGCATAACGATCATCGAATGGAAGGGGAACTGTACGGTGCAAAATAGCATTTTACGCAAGTGTCAAATTACATTAAATTTTCGGGGTTGTAATTAAACCTCTGGTTACGACGACGATAGTAATGCACAAAGCGTAGCCGTAGTTGACCGGCGTTAAATCGAATTTTCCGTACCGTCGAATCAACGTTATGTTTACGATCTATCTTAATTTATTCGCAATGTAGGTTTAACCTGGCCCAATCTGTACTGTAATAAAGGACATATTGCTCGCCTGGCCATATTAGCTCTCTCGTGCTTTCGTCAATGCTGCGGCAATCCATCACCTGTCCGTTGATTCTTTTTTTTACCCGCGATATGAAGTTAAAATAAAAGAAGACGTTACCAATGGAAAATGCTGATGATAAAATATTATTTACTGTTTTGCATTCAAATTCTGATGCACATCTAAACGCAGTGGAAAGTGTTGTATAAAAAAAAAATCTTGGAATAAAACATTAGTTTTTAAATCACAATACTCGCTTGTTGACTTCTGTTGAAAAATTGGCACTTAAACGGTTTTTTGGAATAAACATACAGTTTTATTACTTTTGTGAAGAAAACGATGCTTTTTACCTTACAATAAGATATATCCTAAAAGCTCCGGTGCAGATCTTGATTTTTTAATTTAATTTTTACATTTTTATTGTAAAAACAATAGTTGCTTTATAAAAATTTGATTTCATAAAAATTATATATTTCTTTGTATAACTTTTTATGCAACTAAAATTTAAAATATAAAAATGTAACATAAGGTAATTAATATTTAATTTAATAATAAGCATCTCCATTTTCTGCAGTTTCCTACCGTCATCGCACATGAGAACGCTAACAGATTCATTATTGAACTCATTTTACATAACGAATACGTCCCATGCCGTAACGGCAAAAAGAGCATCCGCCGTGTCGACATCGTGTTGAATGATAAATTGCCAGTATTATACAGTACCAATGCGTTTCGGCTGATTGCACCACGAATAAAGAAATAACTAATCGCTTATATGTATAGGGTTAATAGCCGTATCAATTCATCGATCAGAGTAATGTCTCGCATGATTAATCGTCGTCTACCGGCTGCGTTATATGGCGGTATACGTATTGTCAATTTCCGATTACTGCGAAAAAAGTAACTAAATACCTGTGAGAGTATTTGCATATTTGTATATCTGAAGGAATTTGAATTTTATGCTTACTTATTAAGCTCGTTGACGAAGGATAAAACAAAGCGTGAGTTTAAAGTAATTATAAAAAAATATAAATTCCTATAATAAATAAATAATAAACAGTATTCAATTTATTATACGATGTATGTATACAATTCTGATGCAGTAATTATTGTTGCGTAATTACCGCATTCCGCAACTTGGCCAATTGCCATTTATCATCGCATTAAAATTACGCGAGTCATACATACAATACGAAATTTTCATTGGTGACATTAATCCCATTACTTAAGTTGGTATACAGCTTAATGTTATTTGCAAACACAATAATTAGTAACACCGAGAGATGTTA
Organism: Tetramorium parvispinum; assembly: GCA_011638315.1. Taxonomy (NCBI): domain Eukaryota; kingdom Metazoa; phylum Arthropoda; class Insecta; order Hymenoptera; family Formicidae; genus Tetramorium; species Tetramorium parvispinum. The sequence goes on along the minus strand of VBVR01001216.1, from coordinate 21,577 downwards.
AATCTTCTAAAACCACTACTATAGAATTAGTACAAAAATTACTTACAGTACAGTAAACGTGATAAAGGCGCAGCTTCCGAGCACAGCTTTAAAGCTATTTAAAGACATAAATATCCAGGTTTAACTTTACATTCGACCATGCAATTTTTTAAGCTGATCCCAAGATTCCCGGTAACTACTTTCTATTTTCATTTCGCGTTTCCGTATCGAATTAATTGTAAGAATCCTCGTACAAAGCTCCTACGTTGCTCGATGCAGACGGTGAACGTTCAACGTCGCGAATAAACGAGCGATCGTGTTCAACCGGGCGAGGGTAACGAAAGCGACAAATTGCGACGGAGGAACTTTTTCGATTAAAGTCTCGCTTGCTCGGCGCGATTCAAAACCTTTCTCGGTCAAGTTTCCACTTTCAGCGACACGCAACCTAGCATAAATAAGGATGTTCCTCCGCGAAGGAGAGCGAAGCTGGGGAAGCAGCTGTAAAAGGGCAAGCTTTGTTTCTCTACAGAATTTCACGTTAACCATTGTAGAACGTAGAAGGAACAACGACTATTGAACAACAATTGCAGTACATAAGATCACGTAGGAAAGCTACGAGAGAGAGGGATACTTTGTTGCAACAGTGGCAAGATCTTGGACAGCGGCATTCCAATTAAATAAAACAGTTGCAGTAACGTGAATCGAATCCTTAATTGAATCAATTTCACAAGATTGCCAGTTTAAATGATCCTTTGTGGTAGCTTTTATTCCCCTCTCGCCTTTTCATTGTCTCTTTCCCTTCTTTACAAATTTTTCAAAAGTGGCAGCGAAATTGGCGCGAAAAAAAATCGCGTTAAATTCGCATTTTGAGCGGTTTGACATAATCGGCCGTTAGAATAAAATATAAAAAGAGAGTCTTTCTCATCAAATAACACTTAGGGAACTTGTATTATTTCTGTAGAACACATGGCACGGGCGACAATACGTCCGGGACGGTATTGCCATAAAAGCGCACGCTTTTGTTCGATGCGGTCACGTCTGTCGCGTACAGAACGCAAAAAGGAAATGCTAAAAATTTCCGCTGTGAAATATTTACCGGGCAAACGTTTGCCGCTCTAGCTGTCAAGTAGCCTTTAAAAGTGCGAACTGAAAGTCGTGCAAAATATAGCTCCAATGTGATCGTCGTCGGAGCTAGTGGGATTGTCAGCACAAATTGTTATAACTTTTATAATCGTATGTTTTTTTAACTTTCATCTCTTTCTCTCACATTTTTTTATATATAAACAAATACCGTTACCGACATCCAGCTTTGATATTTTGAGAGAATATAAAAATGTAATTACGATAAAAACTATTAACTGTACCATCATCCTTCAATATTTGCCGCTCCGCTGTAAAAACGCTCCGAGTCGCTACTTGCACCTCGTACTCGTACAAAATGCTCGCTCGAACAGTCCCCTTTTTCCGCTAGTTTCTCACAAAAATAGGAACGTCAAGTACGAGAGCAATTTTCCGCAAGACGTCTCTGCAGCATGCAGTTTCACGCGGAAACCTTTCTCCCTCGAGAAACCGAGTATATTTCCGTCTGCAATTAGCGCACTTTAACGAAGTCATTGTCTCATTGCATTCTTCGTCCTTCTTTTCAACTTGAAATGCGATTTCGAGGAAAGGAGCAGGCCTCATTACGGAAACTCCTGCATCCAATGATTTATGCAGATCCAATGTACGGATAATGAATGCCGTCTCGTGACGTCGATACGAAATGAATAAGAGATATATGTGGGAACAATGTTCAATGAAATTACATTGGCACAAAGTAGAACTATGAAAAATGTCAAGTACTCCATTTGCAAATTATATCAAATTTCGTGATCTTTTGTTTCTAACAATGCAAGCAGAAAATGCAATTTTTCTTAAACTTTTATGAGCAGTACATCATAATACTGCTAGTAACAACGTTACTGCTCCTCGTATTCATAAAAGTAAATTCACGAATTGTTTGTACGAGACTGAAATATGTAATTCGACACAATAGAAAAAAAAGACCGTTGATCAATATACAATGCGTTATCAAGGTAGTTCGCCGGCTCTGCGCAAATATTTATTCGGCGGAACTTATTATTCGGTCTATTGTTTGCACAGACTACAAACTGTTCTCGTGGGAACCGATAATTTTGACTCAATTTGCAATTAACTTACCTCTTTCCGCGTAAGAAAGTTCACATAAAAGCGTGCGAATAGAGAGCGAGTGTGTGCGCTGGTAAGGGCAGAGATAAAAAAAAATAGAGAAAGAAGAAAAACGACTCGAGTGGTGATGGAGAATCGGTGATTAGTTAGGACAAAGAAGCAAGATGCGAGACCAGTAGAACCGGTAAAATTAAGGAGTTCTCGTTAGCCTTAAAAGATCTCTTCTTTTGCTACACTACAACGTGCGATTTCGCGACTTCGGGTTGATAATTTTGCTCAAAGTATTTCCGAAAAGCATCGCGATTGTCATACTTTTTATCTTGAATGTTATTCATCAATTCACCTTACATATCATTTAATTAACAGCTTTTTGCGGCAGACATTTTCTATGACTATCATAGATATACCAGGTTTGCGAAATAAGATTCTCTCGAATATGCGGATTCTAATAATCGCAAATCGCTACGCGACAGAAAAAGTCGACACACACACACATATATTCATATTACTTTCAGCTACATCGTCAAACACGAAATGCAGCGCGTGAGAAATTCTTGTCGGCAAACTTTCGGGGCATTGAAATTTCAACGTTGTGTACCTGTTGTAGCGTGAAAACGGATCTGATGGAAGAGGGGGCCAATTCGACTCTCAGCATAGCTAAAGTCGGACCTATGGATAGCGGAAATTACACCTGTCAGCTCACCACCATGCCGGACCAACCCGCCACGGTTCACGTGCACGTTTTAAACGGTGAGAATATTTTATTTTCGTATTTCTGATATTTCTCAATTGCTCTTTTATATAATCGCTTTCATCGTTGAGACGTATGAAATTAACGATGCTGTCATTTTGTCAGTTAACTTATATAGGGCGCATCAAAACAGCTATATAGTAAAATTTTCCTTATATTTAAATATATTATATTTTATTATATTGTACATATAATAATATATTAAATTTTACATTATATTATTCTTTAATAATATATTAAATTATATTGTATAACTTAATTGAAGAACAAAATGCTCGAATAATCAATCTGAAATAATACTTTAAAAAACGTAATGAAAGAAAAAAAACGTAAAATAAATGGTGCACGTGTAGCGCGCGCAACAATATGTTCTAGTATTTAAAAAACGTAAAAAGTTCATTTATTACATAATATTTTGTGAACGCAACGAAACAAAAAAGTTATGATTAGAATTTAACGGTTTCCTTCATCCGTTCTTTCTTAATTTTTCTGAGCTGTTAATTTACATACTTTTTAGCTAATTTAGTGTATCTTTCTGTATTTTACGCTGTCGTGAAGTTTATTTTTAAAGCAGCGTATGCTTCAAAATAACTGTAGACATATTAATTTATTTACACATTAAGATACCTAACATTTTACATTTCACAAACGCGTTTACAGAATAAAGACTACTGGAATTAATAGTATATCGCATATGTAACTAAACGTACTTGTTTATGTTTTGAAACTGGCAGAACCATTTTCTTCTTGATGGTGCTGTTCGTATAATTGATTGTTCAGTTAAACAATATTTAAATGGTGCAGAATTTCCAGTGTACTACCCTTTTGCGCGTATGCGCGTTCAATTTTAAAATTTTAAAATTGAAACTTGTTTCGAAAATCTATCGTTAAAATTTTATTTAATTTTGAAACAATCTATGGGAATTTATCCCAAACGATTCGTTGGTTAACATGATACGAAACAGACTAGTAACAGTTAGAGGGGAATCGTACTGCAAGTCTTAAGTAATTGACGAATTCACAACATTCACCGATGTGCGGTATTCGCGCTTGTTCCATTACAAAGCTGCAGTCGAAACGTTTGTGTGTAACTCTCTCTGTGCAATAGCTGCAGACTCGGCTATTTATTACCGAAGTACGTGCTTTTGAAGCATTTAGTATTTATCTTGAACTGCGCTCGCAGATGCGCCTAAAAGTCCTCTGGTGTTTGACTCCCGCGAGAAAGTTCGCATGTCGGAACTTGTTATAAAGGATCTTCTTAAAACGGTTTCGCGCAGGAACTCGCGACGAAACTAAGTACGCAAGTTGAATTTTCTAACTATACAGACAAACTTTACACAACTGCTTTGATGTTGCGACTTACGCATTATGGTTTCCGGATTAATCTTCATCGAGCTCTTATGGTATTCTCATGGTGCCACAGAAAGCTCCCAATAAAAAAGTCCTATATTTTTACTGTATGTTTTTTACTCGTTATTATTTTTTTTTCTTACAATTCTTTCAAATAAGTACCATTTTATTTGCAATTTGACATATTTGCATGTTCTCGTTGTGAAATTAAAATAACCATGACAAATATACAAATTGAACAATTTTTAATTTGTAATTTCATAAATTCGTGTTTCTTGAATAAGATAGTTTTGACTTTTCTATTCAACAGAATATTAGAGTAAAGATATGTCATATATCAGTCAAGATATTTCCATTTCACGAAGATAACACAGAAATTCGCGTGACACAATCGTCGATGACGACGAAGAGACTCACTTCGCGCAGCATGCAAAAATAACTTGTTCATAAATTCAAACACCTTTCAGCATATACGATCATGTCTGCGTCTTCACTTGTACCGAATTCGCGGTTTCTCAGGAACCTCGTATTACAAGATGACTCACACAAATGTCATTTCGATTATCTTCCGTGTAACTTAATAGGTTCGACACGTCTCGGTCGAAACCAAATTGTACAAGACGGTCCCTGATATTTGTCATTCGGGCTTTTGTTATAAGCTGACGTTTGACGAACGCGTCCAAATCGATCAAAACTCGCGCTATTTGACAAGGAAACGATTTTGCAACCTTTCATCAATTTTTATGAATCTCGGATATGTTTTACAGCAGCTCAAACTAACAGTCGCTTTACTTTTATATGTTTCATTTTTGTATTTATTTGATTAAACACTTTGAAATATATGCATTAATTTTTGTATTTACTTGATAAAGCACTTTGAAATATATGCATTAGTTCTTAAATTTGCGACATGAATCTTGTTCTGATTACTACGTTTTTCCAACGAAGATTATCGATGCCGGAGAGGGATTTGCGGGCGTGTCCTTGTGAGTGTATTTGACTCTGTTTCAGGAGAAAGTTTAGCCGAGTTACATCATAGCGGTGCACGGGTCGTCCGAGCATATGCCGCTAGCTCGTCGCTATTCCTCCTGGCCGCTATTCTAGCTCGATCGGGTCAGGTGCTCAGATGAAGGCTCAAGCCGGCTTCTTCGGGTACCACGAGAGCCGCCCGGGTTGGCGAGAGAACATCACTTCGTGGCGATGACGAAGGGACAGTACTCCACCACGGTGGACGAAACATTATCACCTGTGCACCGTGCGAACTTTTCTATTATCGTGACGCAAGTGGACACGAGGGCCAAAGAGGGAGTGTGTTACGTTAACATATTACGTTGATATAAGGAACGTCGGCGAAACAGAGGCGGTTGGCTGCGTTGTCTTAGAACGTTATTCTAAACGCGATATGGACCGCCCGGTATTCGCGAGATTCACATGTCGGTGCGTGTCTGTATCGCGAAATAATACCTTCGTCAATTCTCAGCGCAATTTCATTCGGGCGATTATACCATGGGATTTAAATTTTTCACGCCTTGGATGGACGCCTCGGTAAACGACCGGTTTTTACATCTCGTTAGTGAGTTAATTCGAGAGTTAATTCCGTATTCGTTTATAAAAGCATTATATATGTGTGTATGTGTGTGGATTTATGTGGAGTTATTATTTATTTATATGATAAGTCGTCCATTAATGTACCTATTTCATTTTTAGCACGGGGCTCATTCAAATTTCGCTTCTGAGAATTTCAGGCTTGGATATTTCCGTGCGACCCAACGAGATGCTTGCGCGTACCGACTAAATTACCGCAAGTACACGCAGATGCGAAGCAAATTATTCGGTCATCGTGGAACGATGCGATGACGCTGTTAACATCGATCGTGTTATTATCGGCGTTTGATTACTTGATATTAGCACCTCGCCAAGTTATTCTAGCGTACGATCGGTCTCGCAACTAGAAATGACCAAAGCTACAGTAAAATCATAAATCTGCGTATCAAATAACCAATAATCGGTAAACAATAAAGGCTCGCAGCACAAACTGCTAACCGAGCTATTGGAGTGGCTGCTATCGCGTATCACTATGGCTGTGATAATCGAGACAAATTGCGCTGTTCGATTCAGCCTCCATCCATCACTATTCGCATCATTATATTACAAAATTCTCTGCATCCAGCGTCGGAGCGTTTTTTAGCGAGGAACGAGTGTGAGGATTCACACGGGACTCGCAAATTTTTCAATTAACAGGATCACGAGCTTCCATCGTTTTATCCAATAATATTATTTTATTATTGATAATTAAAAGGCATCAAATTTCTCGTCGAATGTACAACATTGGTTATCGGTCCGCTGAAGACTGTCGCCTATTAATAAGGTTTGTTGAATATTTTGAGATTATTTTGATTATTATAATAAATTATCATTGTTAATCATGATAATAATATATAACATGAATGCATATACATTATACGCACTGTAAATTAAGTTAATCTACGATAACTTTTAATGAAAATTACTAAGGAGAGAATGGTTAAAGCAGATGTTGCATCAACTGCATCTGCTTTCTAATATCGGTGCCTGTTCTTTGTGACAGGGTTAACGTACTGTATGTTTGTATAAATTCGCCAAGATACATTCAGATGCTGTATTTTTAACTTGCAGCATAAAAACAAGTGCATTTTATATAATTTCTCCATTTTATTCGTGTTTTGTAATTAAATTATCTCATGTAACAAAATTTGGAAACACGACTTGACAAGACATCATCTGAATGTATGTTGTACAGTGATGAAGGTACGCTTGTCTTTCATGCAGCCAACCAAATCTCCATGCTATGAGAGAGAGAGAGAGTGTGTGTGTGTGTGTGTGTGTGTGTGTGTGTGTGTGTGTGCGTGCGTAAGGGAGAGAAAGAAAAAAAGAGAGAGAGAGAGAAAGAGAGAGAGAGAGATTACGCGCTATAATACATAAATTTAAACCGAACCTAACGTTTTATCGTGAGGAAAACGAAATCACGTAATATACGATATGCGTTTTACAAGAACTGACTTTGACTCATTACATACCTTACGTGTTGATTTTAAAAATTTTGCCTGGATGATAATTGTACGTGATTTTTCAGGTAAGTGTTACTCTCTGAATAAAATTTACTTTAAAGAGCCTATAGTTTTAATGGCACTTGAAAATAGCTCGAAACTGCACAAAAGTTGTCTAAAATTTCATTTTCAACGCGTAGATTACATATCGAAATCATCGCGATTCATAAATCTCCCTTTTATAATATATATAATTTTTATTTGTCGAACTAAAAAAATTAATTTATTCGAATCGGCACAAATATTGGATGTATATTGCGCCGCACAAAGCGGAATATAGGATCGTTGATGCAAAATCGCGCGAGAAGTTTTGTAAATCGAGCATAGCGAATTAGAATTCCGCACGTACAGCTGACGTAGACGACATCGTCTCTTCCGTAGTTTGTATCGCGTATCTCGTTCAAATGAGGCATTTTCTCTTTCACTCGGAGCTTACTCGGTTTCCAACTGCAAGCGCGACCTAGAATACATATGTGAGATTTTCATTGATTGGAAAACGAAGGGATCTCTTGAATATTACGTCCTATTTGCAATTTCATAACAATTCTCGAGTGAAAATCGTTTCTAGACACTTGAAATTACTTAAATCGCAGTATAAATATAGTTTGATATATTAAATTTCATTAACAAAGATTGCTCGATTTCCAGGGATTGAATGACAAGAAACAGATACATGCACAGTTAAATTATAAACACAGTGAGAATAAATATAACTTTAGTGCAGTTTATTAGATCTGAGAATTTTTAGAACTACAGAAAGAGAGAGAGAGAGAGAATATCATGGCTAGACAATTGAGCCCCTAGTGTTTCTCGCGGGAGAAATATCAGGCGCGCGCAGTGCTTACATTTTATGAAAGGTATAACTCGGACCTTGCCCACGTCCAGCTTCGACCAGCTCGTAACAAAGCGGTGCACTGTTCCGCACAAACGCACGGCCGCTTTCACGCCGCGCTGCGATTAAAGGACGAGCGACTGTAAAAATAACATAGTTGAATTCCAACGTTCGCCGCTATCCTCGTCCGACCTCGACCAAGATTTAACGAGGTTTCGAGCGTTACCAAAAACCAGGACGAGGCTGTATGTGAGCTGAGGCACCGTCGTTCCGGGACAAGACCCATTTCCGGAACGACGCTCCGTTACTTATCGTACCGCACATGTATACAGTAGAACGGTCGCGCTCCGCCTCTCATCGGGAGATCGAAGCCGGCGGAACTTATCGTCAACCCTGCCGCAAGTGGAATACGTCGCGAGTAACGTGCGGGAATATACGCGGGAAGTAGCTCTGGTGCGCACCGACAGATTGGACGTGGCTCCATCGATCTCCCCGTTGGACCTCCAGGAACTCTATTCATCCGTACGCGGTCCGCCGACATCCACGAGATTCTTCCTCTCCTGGATACATACCCTTTCGGAGGGTAACTTTTCACGTTCCCTTTCGAAAGCAGCGCTGCTCGACGATTCGAAAATCTTCCGCGAACACTATGCGAATACTGTCGAGAATTCCGCAGGAGTAAATGCGATAACATTCATTCGTACACGCAGCCGTATTTATTAATATTAATCAAATTATAAAATATATATCTAGATAATATATATGTATATATAATTAATTTAAATAATTAGTATGTTTTAAAAAATCATTTAAAAACTAAAAAAGAATAATCCTCATACATTCCTTAATTGTATCAATTTTTTCATGTTACCAATTAAGAATTAATCTATAATTATTGATTAAATTATTAATTACGGTACTAACTCTGGTTCCGCCATGGATAAAAACAGTTTATTAATTTACAATACACTGTTAAAACGAATGTGTGAATATCACATTCTTTTTGCGTACAATGTGTATCCCCCGTTTCATTCATGAGTGTGTGAATTTTAAAACGGAGAACACATCACACGCAAAAAATGTGTGATATTTACACATTCGTTTTAACAGTGTAACCATATTAGGACCATAACACAAAAAGCTGCAGCTTGTAAAATTTAAAACGTAAGAATTTTATCCATACAGAATTTTCAGCGTTGCTTAAGATACAAAATGGCTTGATTCTCAATTGTGATTGATTGCTTTCCTTATGTTTTAAATTTTAAAATTAATAGCTTAAATTTTTCTGTGCGCCATGGCCCTTAGAGACATAAAGTCCAATCTTACGTGGAATTTATGTCCATATATAACGTTTACGTTGAATATAAAAGAGAAATATTTTTCTTGTTTCCAAGAGTAGTAATTAAATTTATTATTAAATATAATCTATGCGAATTTCAACTTTATAAGTCAGACTTACACAAGGGACACACTACGGAATCGGATAAAGGTAAGACGGGGAAAAAATCGACCGCGGTTATCCAGCGCATTTTGCAACTTTTATCAAATAAGTCTATCCCAGGGTGAGGTCTCGAAGTAACGCACGTGGATAACGTTTATAACTTTTCATGCTCGCTTGCGCCAACGGTGCTTCCGGATTTTTCAAATCTCATCCAGCACATGGACCGATCAAGCACGCCAGAAAAATATTCAATGCGCAATGTCATCGCTATTCGCGCAGCTTGATTCTCATGCATTTTTCACACAGCACGTGTCTATACCTTTTAGTACCGTACAAAACTAAACATACAAGACCAAACGCACGGCGAGCGTTTTATGTGGAACATCCGGAAGAATGAATGTGCACGGAAAGAATGTTACGAGCCTTTCCTGCAGTAGCTTTTATGCATCTCCGAATTCCAAAAGCTCTTCTCTACCCATGTATCTCCTGCAAATTAAATATTATTTACTTCTAATTTTATATTTTTCTTAAAAAGCAAACGCTTACTTAACGATTTTCTGGCGATTATCGAGACGCGCAAAAACGGGGAATAGGCAATTCAACGTCATCTCATCTTCGACCTCTAATTATAGACGGGCATCTAACTAGCTTTAGCTTTGATCGCGTGCCTGTCTGTTTTCCACACTTCTAATCAAGTTCTGTTGCGTGCCAGTGTCTAACACATCAACAGACACGAACTAGACAATCTCATGGTATCTTCTTTACGTGCATGAATGTAAAAAGGATAAAAATTGACTTTTAATTTTATTAGACACATAACATTTCAAAACCAAATTAAAAGAGATACATATCTCGTTCACATTATTTACATAATATTGTGTATAAAATGATAATGAAAGATATAGATGTGTAAGAGCTGTTTGTATCAACTAAAAGATATAATAAAGCTTTTATATAAACTAGTTAAATAATCTATTATTATCAAATCATTAATAACTTTTATCTATAAATACAGCAATTATAAAGTTCTAAAGGATGATGTACAGCAAACATCATATACACAATACATGCATGATAAATGAGCTATAAAATTATTTTGTATTATTCTGCGACAGATTTCAGTCGATTTTGGATACTGCAAAATGAGTTATTTGAAATATAATAACAACTGTTATACAGCGACATCATAATGGAATTACGATTAATGTACCTTCACAAATTTTTATATACGAGCGGATATCAGTTGCTCGTTTCGCACCGTACGCTCGGAGCGTTTTAGCAATGGATGGCGGAAAACATGCAACTTTACGAGGCGACGCTAGCCTCGGCAGCGAGGAACAAAATTTATGAATCCCTCCGGTTCTTAAAGAATTGACGACAAAGAAGCATATTGCTCGCAAAATGCAATATCGAAGTTTTAAAGTCAGCTCGAGACGGCAACGTTGCTTCTCCGTACAAACAGCAATAAAAAAAGCAACATCGCAATTGGAGAAAATTACTAGCTACCGCAAACATGCACGAAAAGTAATTTCCGATAATGATAAAATGAATTTTGTATAACTTGTAATGAAAATGATGCTTATACAATAAAATAATGCTTTACTGTACATTTTATAATCTGCAATGCTATTGCAATATAGAAATTTTCTTCATATGGACATACATTTCAATAATCTGTCATATTCATTAATTATAAATTATGAAACACGTTTATACATTTTCTCTATTTTCTGAATGTGCACTTAAATCCATCGCATGAATATAATAATTAATTATGCAGTTGGATATATAAATATACGCAAATGATAACTTAATACGAAAAAGCTTCTTTGTATGTCATCATGTAAATTTATCTAGAGCAATTAATTTTATAAAACCCAGTCGTAAAGTTATGAAACATAACTAATACGTAAACATTTGTAAATTTACTTTTTGAGCGATATAAAGCGATATTAACTTGGTGTACACAAAATTCTAGCGTTCTATTAGCAGCATAAAAATTTTAACGAACAATTTCTACCTGCGTGTTACACGCAACCACTTTTAATTCACACGGTTATAGGTTGGGAAAATAATACTAAGTAAACCAATCGTCCCTTTTCAGCTTAAAATTGCTCACACATGCAAAGCAAGTACAAATTTTATTCTCCACGCCGTGTTGAAGTAAGGGTGGTCGTTATCTTTAATCCGTTACAGACCGTGTTACTGGATTATTATCTTTTCACGAAAATGCGACATGAGGATTTCAGAAATTCCATGTTTTCACATTCGCACTTCGTAGGAAATCTGTTGTCAACAATTCTGAAAAATCATGCACATTCATACATTCCATTTTCAGAATTCAAACAGCTGTAATTGCTTCAAACTAGATATTTCTTTCGCCGCTTTATGAAAAAGGATAAGCGAGGAATTACGTCCGTAAAACTTCAAACAAAAGTATAACTGTAGCCGGGAGTGACGTCGCCGTCTAATTGTTAAATATTTCTTTAAACACGCTTCTTCGGCGCGAGCCTACGAGGTAGGGATAAAATACGAAAGCGTGAAAAAGACGTTCTTCTTCACGCCGGGAACACCGCTATTGCATCCTTGGCGTGGAAGTGTGAAGGTGTATAAACGCACACCAGCCGACGTTATATCGCCGAGAGGAGAGCCACTCTCGTGGGAGCTGGACACGGCAAGATAGGGCAGCGGTGTCGGTGTTATAAATCGCCGCGATTTCATCCCGCCCGCGCGTTGTATATGTCCGGAATGCATCTAACCGCGGTCGCGCACACCTATGCGCGGTCCCGCTCGCACGTGTTGGCCACGTTTTCGGGTTCTGCTCTCGACTCTCTAGAGCGGGGAATCCGGAATTATTAAAGAGGGAGTAACGGTAAAGCGCTCACCAATGTGACCCAATTAAATGTACGGCCCGATTTTGCTGACTACGCTGCAGCGAAAGATTTACACAGAAATTTCGATCGTGCGAATCTGGAAACGAAAAGTTCGATTGAATATTCATTTAAATCTCTTAAGGTATCCAGACTGATATGTCTCCGATATAATAAGACCGAGACAGAGATAACTGCAAATGAAGAAATGTCCAATAGAGAAGCGTCACGTTACGAAACTAATTAAGCTTTATTATTAAAACTTATATATCGAAATTTTATTTTATCGGAATTAAGTTGAAAATGAGAAGAGATTTAATATAAAATGGATAAAAAATTAGCTAAATTAGATTGTATGATTTTGTTAAGCTGTTAAACTCTAAATCTCTTTAGAAGGCGCGATAAAATTTTAAATGTAATAATTTTAAATGTCCAATTTATGTTTATATCACTGAAATCGTAAAACTCGAATATGAAACGTTATATAATCCATAAAATTATATTCTCTCTGTCAATTTTTAAAAAAATTTCATTTAAAAAAACAAGATAAATGTACATTGCATTTTGTACGAAATTCGCTCGGGAAAACGTCTCAACGAGTCTTCCTCACGGTAGAATAACTCCATAAATAAAATCGCCCTAAGCAACGTCGGCTCGCGATACATCTCGGACACTCGCGGTCAGTGGGCTCTGATTAATAGTAACTGACGTTATGTGTGGATACGTCTTGCAGATGATATCATGCCCGGTGCTTTCGGAAAGGGTTGTCACGAAATGTCATTGATACCTCGTCAACACGTATTCGCGTCAAGCAACAGTTATGCCTCACATATATCCGTAATCTGTAATCGATGATTCTGAATTATGTCCTGATAGTAACGGGCAAATGATCGATGTAAGATTATTGTCAATTAATTCTACCCTTTGATTATATGGAGTTATTATTTCTCTTTATCTTTCAAATAACAAACAAGAAATATTTAGATCTTTTAATGTACGAATGTATTTTAATTTACATAAAAGATATTTGAAACTAGAAACGAGGAAAAAATGCTAAAGCTGATAAAACCGCGGAGTAAATTTGATCGTCGGCTCTAAAAAATGAAGCCTCGTTACAATTTGTAACCGCATAATAATTAAAATCGGGCAATATGTGCCATGTTCTCATTAGAGAAAAAAAATGTCATTATAATAAAAGCGCAGAACTCCCTTTGGCCATTATATCCAACGGTGCATCCATTTTAATAACACATACGTGTCTAACACGCTGAAACGTATTAATGTTAAAATAAATTTATCGCATTTGAGAGTTCATTTTTCGCTCTCCGTTTTTCACAGAGTAACAGTATTTTTACAAAGCGATTTGATGTACACACGATCCATCAATCATACCGGAGATAGTAGATATCGTTGGTGTCCACATACGAAAACGTGTTTACACGACATGCATGAAATGCGCAACATTTGTTTACATTCATTTATCACGCATCGTCAACGATGTAATACAAGTATTCTGTTATGCGTCTGAAACATTTAATTCAAGAATCGATTCGATCATTTATTAAAACCGTAACCTGCGGCAAAATTACGATAGTACATTATTCCAGGCTTTTTGCATAAATAAAACACAAATACGGGTATGTTTGTAAAATGTATCGCATTAACTGAGAAACATGAATAATATAAATAAAATGAAAAAGTAAGTAATACAAATAGCAAATTCTACAGAGAGGGTGATCAAATGGACAACATCAATCAAGACTGGATATACAAGAAATCCCCTGTTTCCCCAAAATTCTCCCCTATCTCGTTCTGATTAAATTTATTTATACGATAGTACGCACAATAACATTTTGTTAGAAGGAAACAATTTAACGTATATCTTCGGCTCAATTATGTGCTTGTATCTTCATGGATTTTGTCATTTGTATTACTTATCTTCTAAGTCTTTCATAACGTTATTAGATACATATCGTCCCGAAAGGGGACCAACGCGACCTACAAACTAGGTTTTCGCAATAAACTACCGCGGCAAATGGCCCGGAATGTTGTTCCGGTGTTACTTTCGATAACCTGAAATGAATTTTGTATATTAGCACGTGTCGGAAAATACACAGTTAGGTAACAACGAAACGCTGTTTTATACCCGAAGCACGAACAGTACTTCCGTCTTTATCCCGTTTCCTCGGCGGTTTTATTCCTATTCGTTTCCATATAACGATAACGAAAGTATATTTCGCTATATAAGTTCGAATATTCTTCCCGTTGACCGGATTGTTACTAATAAACAATTCAAAGAGTCGATCATCGTCGCATGGCATTATTATTTCAATCAGCGGTAATCACTGGTTCTTCGAATTGTTTTCGACCTAAGTATTGTATTTATTGCAATCTTAAATTGTTAATTTCTAAAGCTTCTAACTTTGTCTATTCCTTTGCAAAACGATTTTTTGAGATGCATTCCCTACACAAATCTCTATCGACGTTCCGATTGCACTTGTGCTGTCGCTCGTTTATCAATTGCGGTGCATACTGGGTATTACGCGTGGGTGCGCGCGGCAACATTATTAATTTGCTTTCCAATTAAAGTGTCACGTTGTTAAAAGAAATTTACACGCGCGCGTGAGTCAACGGCGGATGAAAAAGAGCCCGCTGATATTCGCCGCAATATTTCACGCCCGCGCACTCCCGTGAGCTCGATAAACAGCGATACCGCGACGGAAGGGTGTACAGGGTTAAAAAGGAAAGAGAAGTGCCACGAGGAAGAGAGACGAAGAATTTTCGGCGCGGAGAGAAATGGAATCGGATGAAATTCTTGGCGCAAGCTGTTTCGGAAACGTATGGTAACATTATAGATTCGGATCGGCGCGGCGCATGCATATAAATACTCGCAAGAAAACAAAGGAGCAGGTAGCTCTAGTGATACGAACGGAAAAAAAAACAAATTTTCATAAAAAGTAAAAAAATTTTTCAATTAAAGGCCAGCTTTAATCTTTCTATCTCAGACCTCATATATACATATAAATTAAAGCTATTACTATTTATGCAACGTGTGGGAGGCAGAAAGACGCACACTTTCCCCCCCTCCCCGCATCCGATTGCGCGGTTCGTTGCTGCTTATTAATTGCGAGCGATATTTCGTAATTTCTGACAGATCGTAAATATTGCTGCCGTCGCTTCACGATCGTTATTTACCGTGGAGTATTACATTACGCGCCGACCACTCGGTTATTCCGATTACGGCTCCGCGATTCAAGCTATTGTCGCGTATCGTTGAATTATGGAGCCGGTATGTAAAAACCGACAGGAAAAATGTACTTGATGCTAGCAAACCTGTCATCGATTTGTGGTTTGTTTCCCATAATAGTAGAATAAAGAATTCGTATCTTTTTATCATGAGTAAGTTTCTGTCAGTAGATTTAACGTTTACTATCGACTTCATGAATTTCTTTTTGAATTTCTGAATATTAATATACATATATAACATTAATAAATTTAATATTCTATTTATTACACAGTAATTAATTTTCAATTTTTATCAAAACTATTTTTTAGTTAGAAGTTTGTCGTACGCCCATAAGATGAAGTTTATAAAATCTGTGGCATCCACAGCGTGTATCATATGAAACAAACTAGGGACAAGTCGAAACTTTTAATCGTAAATCTCAGTCAGAAGGGATTGTATGGGCCAAAGCAGAATATAATTTAAATATACCATATACGATTCTCCGCGTATCAGTGTCACCGTTTGTCTGCGAAACAAGTCGTCATGAAACATGATGTCGCCACACAAGACGAGACAATTTCCGGTGGCGACACGTACATATGTATGTTGTGAATATCGCATATCTTTCAACCTTAAATATCGAAATGTTCGATCTACGATTTGCCGCTGCCACGTTTGGCCACTCGGCGAATCTGCAGTAGAACGCATCCGATTTCGAATTCAAGTTAAATTAGATCGGGGAGGATCGAGGTCGGAAATCGTTTCGGGATCGCGGCAGACCCTCGCGGATCGCAAAACTTCCTTCTGGTTCGTCAGTGGTGTACCGCTGGACTGGCTAGTAAGCTGAAGCACGTGAACCGGGTCAACTTCCATTTCGAATACGCTATAAAATCGAGCGGGATGAAAATACTTTGCGCAAAGCGAGTTATCATCTGCAAAAGGAAATGGATTCAATTACGCTTTCAAATCACTTCCGAAAGCTGGATCAAGTAGAACGACCAAAACCCTGATTTCAACTGCTTCAAGTACTTTTCTCATTGTACCAGGAATTAGTAAAGTATACAGATAGAAACGGCGCTCGCGAAATCGCTTTTATTATTTATTTAAATTGGGAAATTGTTGTCACATAGCGTCCCCTCCAATGGTAATCCCAAAGAATTTAGATTTACCAAACTTGTAAATCTTTCCCTGATAAATGGAATAAAATTTACCAGTCTGTGTGTACTTTAAGTCACACTGAATACGGCGTAATTTATTCAAGCTAAATTTGCAGCAATTCCAACTGCGATAAAGGAAAGTTAAACCTCGCCGCGAAGAAATTAGAAAGAAAAGCGGAACTTCCAGCAAAACTTGGTGACTTTACGGGAAAAGTTTTGTCTCTTCTTCGACCATCATCGGCCAAATAAAAATAAACGCTCAACGATGCAAAACGATAATTATAACATCTGCATCATAACGACTTATGACCAACGTTGTATATTTCCGCTGTCATTTTCAAATCGAGCTACTCGAGAAGAAGTTACATTAAACTTCATAAAAAGTTTAGTAATTTTTAATAAAAAGATTCATTGATAATTTATTTTCTATTTTCAGCGAAACAAACTTCCGTTAATAAGTTAGAAAATTTAATTGAAAACATTTACAACTTATCGAAATTATCAAGTTATTTAAATGGAGCCTCTTTTATACGAGACCAAATAGCATGTTTACTGCAGCACAGTCTCTTTCAGCAATAAGCAATATTAAAACAAATCAGAGGTTATGAAAATTTAATTAAGGATGTCAACAATCTCTATATTTTATTATCTTGTGAGTTTTATTTAATAAAATTTCTTCCTTGCTACTTGCAATATCATGAATCATCTTTTATATAAAAACAATCGTGATAATTTTAATTATTTTTAATATATTTTTAAATAAATATGTAAAGACATCTTATATTATACATCAAATTCCATTTTTACCTGCACCTCTTTTTTACGTGACCCTTTTTATACGATTTTTTTCTAAATAACTCGATTTTTTAAAAAGTTGTTTCCAAATAATATAATTTCTTCATTTAAGAAGAAAATAAGATAATACTTTAAATAATAAAACTGAATCTTTATCGATTGACGCACACGAATGTGCGTGTAGGTTCTATCATAAGTACAATAATTATAATGTGATAATAAAATAAAGTTTTTTTTTATTACATGTATGTATCTTTTCATTTAAAGTTTTCACATGTTATCAACAGACTCTGAAGAAGTAAAACAATTCATTTTCTCAATATTACAAGATTTTTTGTTACTTTACTGGCTTAAAACATTTTTTATACAGATGCATACTAAGTGAGAAAAAATCATATAAAAAGATAATTTTTTCAAATAGCATCTTTTTTATGCGATTTTCTTACACGGTTTCTTCCGAATTTCTTTTTACACGATTTCTTTCTTATGCGGAACGTAAGACCGCGTAAAAAGAAAGTTGGATAAGTATGTATATTGAATATAAAATCGCTATTCTCTTATTTACTACAATAATTTGAGTATTGATTAGTATTTACAAGCTTTATATATTTAATTTTTCATTAAATGAATATATTAATATGCACAAAAATATAAATAAATTACATTATTTAAACTCGCGCTAATGACGCATCAACGATCGATCCATCGCTATTTAACATCGAATAAAGTCACTTTTAAAATATTCAAAAATTTTCAAATCTTTGACAGTTTCTTAACACCTGATGATAGAGATATGTATGCATATTCCGCATGTATATCGCACATAGATACGTAAGAAAAGCGGGGACACATCCCGAGGGGCGCATTTACTAGCCGGATAACATTTTACACGGAGCCGAATGGTGAATGTCGAAGCGATACTTTATCGGAAAATCCGTTACGTAAAATAAAAGCACTCCGAGGCTCTGCGATGCGTTGCCGTCGACCGCTGTAGCGAGAGATCGAAATACGAGGCGGAAGGCAGATGCGGCGTTACTCAGCTCGCGTAGAAATGGCGCGCTGATTCGCCAGTAAACCCTAAAAGAGATACTATAAAAAAGAAAACGCGAGAAAATCTTATCTCTCAGCTGAGAGTTATTGAAGTTGCTGAAAGAGAACTCAAACGCGTCAGTAACGCCTCTTAATTAAATCTTGACTTTTTACATTCATTATACTCTATAAAATGCATCTCTCTTTTTTATCGTTCGATCGATTGCCGCTATTGATCTAAATTGAATAGTTCTCATTCTGAAGTATTTTCTTCATGATGATAATATTTGTTGAAGTTACGACATAAGTGATCGTTTCTTCGTGCGTTTCGCGCGAAGAAACACGAAAGGTCGAACTACGCCGCGAATGAGAGCAGCGGAGAATCACATACGACGGTCGCAAGGTGGAAAAGCTTTGCGAAAATCCTGATTTATCGCGCCTTCTCGATCACTATCGGTATCACTATCGGTATCCTTGAGGGAGGCACAGACGCTGCATAATGACGTTGGCGAATAATAACGTCACTGCGGGATTCAGTCCACGTCCGCGAAGTTTTACGTATTGCAGTAACGGATGGAGAGGAAAAGCTTCGATGCGGGTCCAAAAATCGGGTTACAACACATCTTTTACATGTTCTGAAACAGAAACAGATACAACACGCAAAACGATTATTATGATAATACAGAACGCATTTCAAAAAATACAGAGTATCCAGTTATAATCAATGTAGTTAAATTTCCTTATAATAAAATTAAATCTTCATTGTCAACCTTTATTGTCAACATTTTCAACAACATTTTCAATTAACTATTGTTTACCATTGTTCTCGATTGTTACGTATAAAATACATAGAATCAAAATTAATAAAATAGAAAATTAATTAAATGACGTTATAAAATGTACGACGATAAATAATGATAGATGATAAATAAAAGTATAAAATTAATTAAATATAAAATTAATTAAATTCTTCTTGGAAATTTAAAATTAACTTAAACCAAATTAATGAAAATTATTGTAAAACAATATGCATGTTTCCAGTATAATAGGTATTGCTTTTAAATGTTATTATTTAGTAAAAGCTATCTTTTTATACATTTTATATTTATAAATATTTAATAAAGCTTTAATTTTTGGTGATTTGGATTGTATAATTATTATTTTATAATCATTATTCATAATCCATTTGTGGTTAAAGTTTATTTTATTCATTTTTGTGTTTAAAGTTAAACATATTGCATTTTTAATGACATAATAATAAGCAAATTCTTATAATATTTAATTTCTAAAGTTTTTAAATTATTATCGATATAACGTTATAAATTCAATAAAACTCAGAAAACAATATACTCGCACTTGACAAGTCAATGCTGATACTCGAATTCAAAATGAAATAAAATACATTAATAATATTTCTTCATTGCGGTCTTAATTCATAATTTATATTTATTTTATCACTTACGATATACTGACTTCTTTATCTCATTTTTCTCTAATTGACTATTTAGTTATCCCTATCCGTCAAGAGGAAAAATAAAAAAGTAATAAACTTTGCAAGGACTTAAAAAAAATTCTAACTTCTTATAAGTTTCTAACTTCCCTGCAGCATATACTAACATTTTTTGTACCGATACTCTTATTTTGTTTAAAAGAAAACTTAGCTCCGTACATACAATACAGAAATATTAAATAATATTAATCAAACGTTGTACACATTATTCACATGGTGGATATAAGAGAATAAGAATCTATATGATATAAATATGTTAATTTATCTTTCTCGATATTTTCTTTATCAAAAAAATTACGTTACAAAGAAAAGGATATATTTCATAAGATGACGTTGATAGATTTCAAGTTTCAAGGTGGCTCAAGATGTAATTAATTGTATTAATATATGAAAGAATGCAAATTTATTTTGATGTCTGGCTTACGAAGTTCAAAAAATGTCATCGTGTTAACACGCGTACCTGTCACCTGATGCGTGAGTCCTTTGTATTCGCCTCGCTTTACAGAACAGAGAATACATATGAAACGAAACATAAATATTTTGCCTTAAATATACTTTAAAATATACAATGTAATTACGACAACTTGTACATATATTAAACAGTAGAATTTACTTGTAAAAGCTTCAACTTAGCTTATAAATTGTATCAAGTATGTAATTAATTATATAATTATACAATAAAACTTCTTTCTTTATATTCGAATCAATCGGAATAAAATTTTCGGCTGCTTAATCTTTTATAATCAACAAAAACTAATTTAAAATAAAAGACACATTTCTTACATAACATTTCGCAAGTATAATAAAATAAAAATTAAAACTTTTAAAACTTCTTAGATTTTCTCATCTTTTATTCCGTTTTCTCTTTCCTTTTGAACTAGTTCTCATATTTTTCTTAAAACAGCTATTTTAATGGTGATGCTGTCTTTCTGTATTCTTGTATCATCGAGGATCTATTTTTAAAGCAGCGAAAACTTCAAAATGTAACTAGGAATGTTATTTTTTTAGCGTTAAGATACAAACGTTTGCGTTTCAATATTTTTATACGTTTGTGAAATTCAAATTACTGATACTGGAATTAAAGGTCATATGCCATTCATATTATTGCAAACTGACATAGATATATAATTCCGTACGATTTTTAACAGATAACACAGGACCACAAAAATTTTTTTTTTAGTGCCCAACATAAGACAAGGTATTTTATATAGATTTTGGGTCGCTGAACACGAATTCGTAGTCCGTTTTGACCCAGCATGTCAGGATTTTTTTTTAAACACAAAAAATCATCCAAAATCAGCTTTTCAGATCTAAAAGCGTGCAAAACCCATCATGTTTTATAAGTTAACGGAACAAAATGAGCA